>JAJLWO010000030.1:0-118075 GCA_030570775.1 Ogataea pignaliae | reverse complement strand
TCCCCCCCCCCCCCCCCCCCCCTCTCTCTCTCTCCGCTCAGTCGCTCAAAAGATCCCTGTTTTGTAGAGCAATGGATTTGGTCATGTTGCGAACCTTGTAGATACCAACGAGCTGCTTAGCAAGCTCAAACATGTTGTTTCTCAACGAGATGACGATGAACTGGGCATTTTTTGTCCTCTCCTTGATGTAGCTCGCAACAATAGAAACGTTTCTAAAATCTAAAGCGGCGTCTATCTCATCCATGACGTACAACGGCGTAGGCTTGTATCTGTGTAGAGCAAACACCAAAGCCAACGAGGATAACGTCTTCTCACCACCCGATAAGTTAGCAATGTTCCTCCATGACTTCTTTGGAGGCATCACCGAGAAATTGATACCTTCCGAAAACGGGTCCATCGAGTCAACTAGTTCCAACTCGGCATTTCCACCCATGGTAATCATCTGGTACATGTCTTTCAAAGTTGATGAAATCAAGTGGAAACCAGTCATAAACTCGTCTAATCTTTTCTTCGAAAGCTCCTCGCACTTCTTCTTCGTTTCATCTCTATAGGCAACAGCTTCGTTCAAATCCTCCTTCCTTTCAGCATACTCGGTAAACCTCCTACCGTACTCTAATAGGATATTAAAATCCATCGGCGTTTCACGTAGTTCGGCATCGAGTTCGTCTATTTCTCTGGTCAATTCTCCGACATCTAGGTCTTTCAATTCTTCAACGGTATACTTCTTTAGGATTCCAACTTGCTGTAGCTCTATTTTTTCAGGATCATCATCCTCTAACCACGTCACCAGACTGTTGATGTCACGCAGTTCTATTGTTCCCACCTCTTCTTCAGAGTTAGCAATTCTAACTTTGCACGCCTCAACCATCTTTTCACACTTCTCAATCTCTGTAATGAGTTTGATCTCCTCCTTTCTCAGTTCGTTGATCTGTGCTTGTTTGTCATCCAGGCCCTCCTTCAAATTCTCAGCCTGCTCAACTAATTCTTCCCTTTTGTTGGCAAGCTCCTCGAGTTCTTTTTCAGAATGGCTGAAGGCAGCCAGCTTGGCTTCATAAACTGCTTGAATCTCGTTGATGGAAGCATTGCACTCTTCAATCTCCGTCTCATTATCCACCACTTGTTTCTTCAACCGCGTTAGCTGACTCTTAAGTTTGGAAAGTTGAACTCCATCGCTAGATTCTCTTTCGTTCAGTATCTCTAGTTTTTGTAAGGCCGAATCTACTTTGGATTTCTGGAGCTTCAATTTCACACCTCCAACTTCCATGATCTTTCCTTGGAGTTCATTTATCTGAATCTCCAAAGCCTGAGATGATTGCACTAGTTTTTCCTTTTCTAGCTCCAAATTATGAATGCTTGACTGGAAATTTTTGATCTCTGTTTCAGTTTGTTTGATTGACCTGTTGTTTCCCGAAAGATCCTTCAATCTCAAAACTGCGTCATTTGATTCCTTTTCTAATGATTTAACTTCAACATTCAATCTAGCGGACTCGTCCTTTATCTGAGGTAATCTTTCTTTAAACTCGACCAATGCGGAATTCATCGCCTCATAGCGTTCTACCATTTCAGAAAATATACTTTCCTTGTTTTGAACATCCCTTAAAAGTTGCTGGAGTTGCTGCTCTGTGATTTCGTTCCCAATTGAAGGGTTAGCACTTCTCAATTTCATGGCTCCTCTGTAGACTCTATCACCACCACCGGTCAAGGTACCACTAACGTTGATCAACTTACCGTCGAGTGTCACAACTCTCCAACGTTGTCTACCATAGGCTACATCTTTAGCCTCCTTCATGTTGGAAGCAACTAAAGTGTTGGTCATGGAGCTGTAGAATGCAGGAGCAAACTTTGGATCAACAGGAGTCACAAGGTCAAATAACCTAGGAATGTTACGCGGCGTTTGTATTCTTTCCAGGTTGAATCTAGTCAGTTTGTTCAAGGCGATGAATCTACCCAAGCCAAGGTTATTCTTCCTCATGTATTCTATGCATTGTTGGGCAACTTCAACCGATTCAACAACCATATCATCCAATGAGCCACCACCGGTCGACACGGCAACGTCATACTTGTCGTCAATGACACCCAAGTCACCTAATCTTCCGTAGAAACCATCCAATCTACCAGATTTCTTGAGGTGCATCAAGGCGTTTAACACCCTGTTCCTTGAAATGGTGGTGTTGGCTCTAGCATTTGCATCATCGGCCTTCTGCTTGGCCTGCATCAAATCATTCTCCGCAGTCTTCAAATCAGCTGCAGTTTGGACAATTTCGCTGTCACCTAGGCTTATCTGATGTTTAATGTGAGCCTCTTCCTTTTGTAGACGCGTTGTCAGCTTTTGCTTCACCCTGACTAATTCTGCAATCTCTTGAACTCTGTCTTCTGCAGCTTTGATGTCACTATGTATATCGTTCAGCTTTGTTTGCATCATTTCAAGTTGAGATTTATTGACGTCTATATCACCTTGTTTGGCGCTAATCTTCTCCTTCCATGGTTGAAGCTCCTTTTGCAATACTTCTATTTGAGCTGTAAATTCTTTCGTCTTATCGGATAGCTCAACTTTAATTATTTCAAGCTCAGCCTTTTCAGTCTCTAGCAGTTTGTTTAATTCCTCTATCTGACCGGCATACTCCTGTTGATTTTGTTCGATTTGTGCAATAGATCCTTCGTTTTGACGTAACGAGATTTTGTGAGTGTCCAGAAGCTTTTCTGCTTTTTTCTTCTTATTGCTGCTTTGCTTAATCTTCTCATCCATGGTGACTTTCTCCTTTTCGATCGCCTTATGACTATTCTTCACTTTTTTTATCAATAACTCTGTTTCCTCTACCTTGGTGTTCAACTTTTCATGGGCCTTCGTAAGTTCCTTAATCTCCTTGTTGAAGTGGGATGTCTGTTCTTTTTCAGTTTGAAGCTTCGCCTGTAAGCTCTTCAATTTCTCGGTATGAGTTTCGAGGGCCTGGGTATCCTTAAGCATGGATGACTGCACGAGACAGTCTCTAAGTTTAATTAGTGTCCTCTCTTTCTTCAAGTAATCAAAAGCCTCGGTCTTTCCCTGTTCAAGTTCATTCTTAGCATTTTCAACAACTTTGAACCTATTCTCTTTTGAGATGCAAACATCGTTGAGTTCTTCAATTTCTGTTAGGCTGGATTCAATGGTGGGCTTATATTTCGAGGTTCCTATGATGTCTTCCAAGTACTCAAGAAGACCATCATCGTTATTGTTTTCTGCTTTTGATTTCATCTGGGCAATGCTTTCAACTTCACCCTGCAAGATCAAGAACCTCTTATGATCCAAGTCAATTCCTTTGTCTCTCAGGAGTCCAGTCACTTCTTTATAGGAACTTTCCCTATTGTTAATAAAATACTTTGAAGAATTATTTCTGAATGCCTTCCTGGAAACAATTAAATTGGAGTTCTCTACATCCGTGGCAATGATATCCCCGTTTGCATCATAACTATCAATGACAACTCTGAAATGGATGTCAACCTGGCAAAAGTCCAAGGTTGGAAATGCCTCAGAGTTATGGATCAACTCACTCAACTTTGACTGTCTCATCTTTGAAGCTCTAAATCCAAACACAAACAAAAGCGAATCAATCACGTTGGACTTGCCTGAACCGTTTGGTCCAACAACGGCACTGAAGGAGGGATTGAACGGACCAACAATCTGTTTGCCTGCATATGATTTGAAGTTTATCAATACGAGCCGATCGATGATTAATCGTGGCTCAAACTTTTCTTCTATGTTCAAACGTTCATTCTTAAAATTATTCTCCTTCTGTTGTTGTGATGGGATACCGTTGTTGTCTTTCGTTTGAGTTTCAGGTTTGTCGGTGGTTGATGGTGCAGCACCATTCTGCGCTAATGGCTCTAGGGTGACAACCTCTAGATCACCATTCAATGTGGGTATGTCTTTTGGAGGATCAATTTCCATATTGTCCTCTATTTCCTTTTTGACTTGATTGTTTGTTTCCTCTAGTTGAGAGTGGACGGTACCATTTGTAGCAGTTCCATTTTGAGGCGATGAGTCATCTTCAAGCTTTAGTTCAGCGTTAGGCTGGCTGCAACTTTCATGTCCTTCATCCTGGTTGTTGGCTTTTGGAGAGCTTGCGACGATGGGACCAACAGATTCGTCTAGATCATCCCCCATTTCAATGTCAGATGGATCGCTCGAGGGTAATCTTTCTTTCGTTGTCATGCGGTATCTTATTGTGTATATTTCTATAAAAAAGATGTATCAGGCTATTGGCTACTCGTTGCTTCCGTAATTTGTTGTACGATTGTGGGCGAACTTGGGATAGAGATCAGTGAAGAAAGCAGTTTCAAGAGGGAACTGGAGCAAAACATGGTTAGAGGGTTTCGGCTCAGTCTGATGTGTTTGTGTTTTTTTTTTTGATGCGTTCACTGCTCGACACGAATTGCCATTTGGGGCGCGTGTCCAACAAATGACGGCATACATTGCGTAATGAACATGAGCTTATTATTAACAGATTTTGAAAAAGAATGAGGGGAAGTAAAGTTACAGAGAGAGAGCTAAAGATGGACCCTCCTTTCCTAAAGATGCTCCTACCACACAATTACAACCTTTGAACTAGAGTCTAGAAACCCCTAGTTACTAGACACAAACTAGACAAAATGGCGATCACAGAAATGCCTGAAATGCGTAAGTATTAGCAGAATTATACCGATGACTTGAAGCATGCTATAAGGTTCTCTACCCCACTTTTTTCATGGAGCCGATACCATTGCACTAGTAACATCCAGATCCACTATGGCAAATTCCATCAATCTGATGTCTTATGGCGTGTTTTGGAATATGAAGAGTCGAATTGATTGAATATATGAGGGCTATACGAGACGTAATTTGAGTTTACACCTAGGTTTATACCTTCTCCGGTCGGCAAACTGAAATTTCAAGACATACTAACTATCGTCTCATCTGCTCCCTCCTTCCCATTACCAGTATCTCATGAAGAGATGAAGCAACATCAGATACCTCTACCATACAGAGATAGGTGTGCTAGGTTGTTAGTGCCTTTGAACAAGTGTAGAATCGAAGGATGGTATCTGCCTTGGAACTGCGTTGAAGAAAGGCACGACTACGAGCATTGCCAGTACATGGACTTTCAAAGGAGAGTCAAAGAATTGGAAGAGTACAGAAGAAAAAGAGATGCAGGTGAACTTTGAGACAGCTGATTGTTGCTGTTTGAGAATTGATGTTCATTCTAGACGTTAACCACCCAACTTTACATTGGTAATTATTTATTTGTCATATGACTTTTCTTGTTTGTGGAGAAATCTACGTTGAACCTTCACAAAAGTTGATGAGGAGCAGGAGTAAAATACCGTTTTGAGGAAAACTTTCTTGTAGCTTGGTGTAGTAATTAAAATGAGTTTGAAAGCTGCTGTCTATTTCTTAAAAGAAGTATAGATTGTAAAAGAATCCAGCGATAATTCTACTTGGAGACAAGGGTAGTTTTAGACATAACTGATCCCAAATCAACTGCAAAAATAACATTGGGGTCCAAAACCTTCTGATTTTCAAGTTGAGAAACAATTCAGAATGACAGCTTCATAAGAAGAAAACCATAGACCTTGAATCGACTGAGCGTCACAACTCATCCGCCCTTTCACCTGGCTAAGCAATCAATCTCTCAATTACAGAATCCTGAAATCGCTATTTATTTTTCTTGAAATCCTTAAAGGAATCCATGTTCAACGCTACTAGTGATTTATTTAAACTTTGAGGCTCGAAAAGGGGTAACAAACAGGCTGTCGTGGAAACAACTAGATGGTGAATGATCGACCTCTCTGATTTAATTTTTCATCAAGAGCGTCCAGCACGGCACAGCACAGCACAGCACGGCACATCATATCATATCACAACTCGGAAACACTGGTAGTTAACTCACCTTGGCGGGGTGAACAAAGGCTCCTGTGCGTAAGAGTAAATTTGTCCGGGAGACGCCCGCGCAAAATGCGGAGAAACGCGCAAATCTCAGCAGAATTGCTGGATCAAAAGTGATAGCGAATCAACCAGAATTGCTTTCCATCAGCTCGATCAATGGATGGAAGGACGAATGAGTGAACTAGTCCCCAGTACCTTCAACATCAGATGAGAAAGGGGTAGGGAGGGGGTGCCTTTTCAGAGACTCTTGGATAGGGGATCTCTATCCCATTCTTAGCCCCCGCCATCTGCACTGTCGTATTGGGACGGGAGAGAGAAATCGACGTCTATCTTCCCTGGTATCCATCCATGATCTCTTATAACCAACCTTTCTCCGGTGGTGGTGGTGGTAGACCAAGACCAAGCCACCAACCACAATTCATTTCCCACGGGGGAGGGAGGGGGAGAAGTGTGTCTAGCTGGCCTTCCAACGGAGCCAGTCCGTTGACTCAGCCATCCATCCATCCATCCATTCACCAAAAGCGGAAGATACTCCCCTCACTTCTTAATACTCTGTGCAGTGAAATTGTTGCGTGGTTTTTTACCTGCTGATGATGCTAATGAATGATGCCGCATGCACGTTACACTCCACGAGCCCCACTGCATTGTACAAAGATCCGCATGCTATTGTACTTCTCCGTCCGGGGTTGAACAGGGAAACGTTTCCGGCCCCCCCCCCCCCTCCCATACAGCCTGGAATTTTGATAACTCTACTTTTACAGTGGGATTCAGTGGAGGAAAAAGAACAAAGAAAATATGGACTGACTTAACTGACATAGGGATACACAAGTTGCCGTTTTTCCACTCATGAGACATTCGTGGCAATTACTTTCTTGGGGCAACAAACAATTCTTCCGTTTGCTAGAAGCAATTCTTTGGGTGCGCTTAACCTTGCACATCAAGAATAGATCCTGAGAAACTGGAGAAAGAATTATCAAGGATAATTAATAATTAATAGGGTGCTGAGTTGGCAAATAGGCGATGGATCCATTGAGCAAATAAGTAAAACAGAGTAGAGTAGAGTAGAAAGGCGAGTTGCTCTTCTCTGTAGTTTCCCCGAGATTCTCAAGTTAATGCGGACAAACGTTTGCGGATAAATTATGCAACGGGCTTACCATCCATCACCCATGGCAGCACAGCACGAGGCTAAGCTCCCCAGAACGAACGGTAGGGGACAAGCAGGACCGGTATGGTTACGGAACATCATTGAAACAGGAAGAGGTGGCGCTGCTCCTCTGCAAGACCTGACTCCAACGGGGCAGGAGAGGAGAGTGTCGATCGATCGATCATTCCCGATGGACTGCCTGGCAGGCACGGGCGTGCGTTGTACTCACCCCCGCCGTGGCAGGGAGGCATTGGAAATATTCCAGGCCAGCCGGAGGGCATGTAATTAATGCGCACGCGGGGGAGGAGGAAGAATTTTTCCTCTCAGCTGAAATCCTGCAATATACTTCCGGCGCTGGAAGGTGATGCGGAATTCTAGAGTTTTGTAGAGTAAGGATAGTGGTATCCGTAATGCTAAGCCAGTGGTGTTGTTTGGAAAAAAGTGACGAGACTTTCTACTTCACCAAACAACATTCTTCTTCATTTATCATTCAAGAAAGAACCCAATCCATACCATCCATTCAATTCAAAGACTAACCAATACATATCAAACAACATTCAAATACGTCTGTGCGAGTGCTCCACCGAAGAATCAATCAAACTCGCTTCATCTCTTTAAGATCTATTTGTATTTGAATAGGCTATCATTATCCATACAACCACACCACACCAGAATAAATAATACATTAGAACGGTTCCGGCGGATTAGACACCAATAACAAACCCGATTGAACTGTAATCGCCAGAGTAACACAGATCATTTCTCTCTAAAAAATGTTCGGCTACAGCATATATACCAGCAAAGGTCAGGACAACTTTCAAACTCCAAAGAAGTTCCAAGATCAAGCAAGAGAGGACATCACAAAGCGTCTTCAACATTTCAATGAGATAGGTGCGTTAGAACCACCAAAAAGAAAACTCAGATTAGGTTCGTTCAGGCAACGCCACCATCCACAACAAGCAAAATACCAACCACAGCAGCAGCAACAACAAGAACAGAAGGAGAATGAGCTTCAAGACCATAGCAACGTTCCAAACCTCAAATATGGTAGTTCTCCACTACGTAGAGCCATAACAGTGTCCTCAACAGATATTGACTCGGATGATGCTTCTATAAACTCTTCAGACACCATGGGAAGTGCTCGTACAGCCCTACAAATGAGTCGAACCAGAACAAACTCAACTTTTGAATCATCCATCTTCACAAACAATCAACTCGCAGCAATATATACAAACACAACAATGCCAACAATGCTCTCCTCCGCAACTGATGCAGTCACTCCAGCATCGGACTTCAACGGTTACGTAACATTGCCCAATGTTCTACCAAAAGACTTTACGAATTACTATTCTCCGGATTTACAAGTTGAAAGGTTCTCAAACGGAAGGCCTACTTTTACCAGAAGAAGGTTGAAAAACTGGGGCTTGAACGATGTTAGATCCCTCTTGATAATAGACGAACTAAAACCTGAGTGGGGGTCCAAAATCCCAGAAGTGGTATCGCCATACCCTAAATACTCGTTCAAGATAAAATACTTGCCTCTCAATGCCACCGATATGCAGTACGTTGAGGTTTTGGTGAATTCCGACATTTACAAAGAGTCCAACTTTGACTTTGAGTTCAAATTGAAAACGGCCAGGTATATAGTTGACCAGGCAAGAGAACGCCATAGAAATCTACTGGTGAATAATTACGAAGTTCCTGCGCATTTCTTTGATGCCAAAAACTATTTACACCATGACTACGATTGCTATTTGAAGTTTGAATGGAGGAACATCATTGAAAATTACTTGCTTAATTTAGCAATTGAGAATCAGTGCAGGTACGAATTCAAGGAGAAGATAAATGCTTTGAAGAAATTCAAAAAGATGAACGACCAACACTCCAAATGGGAAGATTCTAACTTGTACAAGAGAGTACTTGTGAAGAACAATTTTGACGTTACTGATGATCTGAAGTTCCAGATTTGGCAGGATGTTCAAAAGAACGTTTATAGAAATTTGGAATTGAATTGGACCCCTGATGGAGAGGAGCAGCAAGAGCAACAGCTAGAACAAAATATTGTTGCTGCTTGATGTACCCATCAGGAATTTTGAAATTCTTCTTATACATGATATGTGGATGTCATGATACCAAACCAGAGAGCAAAAAAAAAGAGCTTTTGATATCTTATATTTTCTTTTGAAACGTTTATGCTTTCACCTTCTTTGAGTTACCGCATGGCTTCTTATTTTTCATCGAGTGGACTATAACTGCCACTCATATACTATTCCATTAACCTTAGTGTACAGATCCATGCAATCTGATTGATTTATTTACTACAGTCAGTCCCGACATCGTTTTGTTCTAATATTATTATCGTGCGCCTTATACAGTTATTCATCAGTGGTTCATATCGGTGTTTTGAAAGTATAAATAACAGTTCTTTCTTTCCAAACACTCCTACCCCCTCCCCCCAGTATTATTCATTAGCATGTTTGATGAAACCTTTCGATTTTCCCAAGAGTGCGTAGAACTTCAGCAGTTCGAATAGCTTGGCTTTGTCTTCACTTTTTGTTGATCTTCGTAGCTCCTTTTCATACCCGTCCAATAAGCTCTTGAACTCAAACTTTAACGCAGTAATCTTTTTATGTAAGGTATTCAAGAATTCCACAGACTCTTTATACCCAATGAGCTTCAAAAAGATTCTATTTATAGACAAGAACAAACTGACAATCTCCTTGAACTTAGACTCATCGCTCAACTCATTACCATTGTAAGACCCATTCAACCCGCCATCAGATCCACCACCATTGACAGCCTCTGCATCATCACTGCTAATAAGCATGTTAAACACGTCGATCTGCTCCTCCAAGAACAGCATACAGTCAATCACATTCTTCATTCCACTCAGTTTCCTCTTGTACTGAATTAATGACCCGACAACGTCCAAATCACTGTCTATCTTCATGTTGCTCAGCTTCAACTCCTTCACATACCCGTTAAGATCAACCTTGATGTCATGAATGAGCTCTACTGATCCATCGATTGATTTGCCTAGTTGAATAAAATTCAAGTAATCCGAGTTGACGAGCTCTATCAATTCCTGATCGATCTCATGAAGTAGCTTCGATAACGATTGGATTAGATCTTCAAGGGACCAGTATTTATAGTTGAGCGTTAGGAATTCAGATGGATCAAATTCACCATCTTGCTGTTTTGCAGGTGGGAGTTTGGAGAGGTTGTATTGAAAGGCGTCCCTCGTCAATGAGGAGGAATAGAATTCAAGATCGTCCTCGTCATCATTCTCTTCTAGATCGTCTGTGTTTACAGATAGGTTATCCGTCTGATCAGCTTGGAGTTCTGATATGGATACGTTGGAATCGGAGTCTGTATCTATAGTTTGAGCACTTGTGTCTCTTTCTCTTATGCTCAACTTCTCAATTTCCAAATGTGACATTATAAATTGGATGTGTCTCTGAAGGTTTTGATATTTGAATGGGTTGTTGTGAAGAAGTTAGCTTAGCTGCTGCTAACGTTTGAAGATTCTGATGAATATTGTTTTTGAAATACTCGGTAGGTGTTACTTGTATGTTTATGTGTACCCATACATGAATGCATGCATGGTGGTAGGTGCAACCTTACTTTTATACGGGTGCGCCTCAACTGCCTGTCTGCCTGTGCTCTGCTTAAGCTTATATCAAAAATGATTCCAGTCCGTCTCACCATCACCTATCTTGATCCTGATACCCACAAGCAACCAATTGAGTTCAACGAGGGAGAAAATATAGAAGCTTTAGAGTTTCTAAATTGAATTAACTGGGCTACCACTGAATTTTTAGACGTGTTATTATGGCCTGAACCATGCCTTTTGAAAAGGGAAGCTCCGTTTTGATACCAGAGATACTGGAGATAGTGGGTAGGCACGTCACTCAATTTGACCTCGTAAATCTGATCCAAGTCAATCAGTTGTTCAATCAGATATTCAAGGAGCATCTTTACAGGTCCATCACCATTGATGCTCATTATGGCCAATTCGATAAAGAGTTCACGCTATCTAAAAGCACAACCTACATAAAGACGATGTCTAACATATTACTTTTATTCAGGAGCGCCAGCGAATCAGACTTCTCATTAATAAAATCTTTCGAAGTTGTTGCATTACCGCAAGAGTTTATTGATTTTGAGAGCAAATTCCTGCAGATCTTGAGCAAACTTCATGCTTTGCAGTTATTGAAACTCAACTCACTATCAAGTATGGAGGTCATCAACCATTTGGCTGCATTTGAGTCAAGTGTCGAACAACTTTCTATCAACATCAATCTGTTTAGCAACAGACGCATGAAAGCACATCTTCAGAAGAGGTTGAAGCTAAAAGGGTTCTCTTTTGGACCGTTCACAAGTAATGAAGGCGTCACTGAAGTTCTTGAGAAAGTTATCTACGACCCCAAATACTTGAATTCGTTAAAACTACTGAAGCAGCCCAAGAGGCTACCATTGAACGATTTGCTAAATTCACAAGTACAGTCCAACTTTATTGATGCTTTGGGAGCATTTGATCATCTTCAGAGACTTAGCCTCACTAACATGATTGTGAAGCCTGAAGACATACTCAGATTGTCTTCGATTGAGTCATCATTGACCTTCTTGGAGTTATCAAATATTGATGAAGTCTCTTCTACCGGCGAATCATTTCTTGAAAGCTTTAATCCTGCAAACTTGAAGGTTTTGAAGCTGGATGTTCGACAGTCTATCAAGGACACAGTTCCTGCTTTTCTGAGCAGGCTACCAAGGAACAGCTTGACAGAACTTGACGTGGTGGTGAGGTATAACAGTCTCAAATCCAAGAGCATGGAGAAACTTGTAGAAAGGTACATAGCTTCCATAAAATTACAATGTGTTTGTTTGACCAAGCTTTCACTGGAGATAATACAGGAGAAAAACAGAGTGGAGTCTCACGAATCTTTGACTAATACTCAATTTGCTTCTCTATTTTTGAAACAAGGTATGATCTATCCAAAACTGGATTCAATTCGAGTTCCAATCCAATTCAATAATCAGCTACTTCCCGAAAAAGTACATTTTTTTGCCAATCTGCCTCGATTGACCAAATTGTGGATTCTTGGGTCCAACTCGTTCGAAAAACATTGGGGATTAGGCAATGCATATCCTGGGGTATTCGACGATTGGCTACGAATACAACACATGCCTCTAAGCTTGATAAATGATTTGCCTCTACCGGCTAAGGGTGTGCCGTTACATTATTTTAAAATGGATGATTGTTTGTTCGAGATCAAAGGTAAAGAATTAGTCCCTAGAGACTCTATCGATCGATGGTTTATCGAATCCACCACTGTGGTTTACTAAATGTAAGGATCAAAAACACTTTTGTAAATTAGCTTAATATACAGGCATTTATGTGCAAGTATCGATAGATTTCAATGCACAATCCATCTTATAAATATCTCTTAACTTCTTTGCTTCCCGTTTTAACCGTAGTTGATCTCGGCACCTTTTGAGGAGTTTGTTCAATTAGACTATCCTTTGATCTTGGGAACTCTTCAAGGTTTTCCTTTCTTTCTTCCTCTTCCAGGACCAATTGCTCATATTTTGCATTCGCTTCATCGTCCCGCACAATTACAAAGCTGTCACCAGAATCGACACCAGTTTTGCTCATCCTAATTTTGTGAGAGGGTAAGCCCAACATTTGCGAGTCAATCAGGGCCTTCAAGGCAAAAAACGAAACGCCACTGATGTTGTACTTCTCATATTTAAATTCATCTCCCTGGGATTTATAATCTTGTATGAAATTGGTCAAATAGCTTGAGTTTATCAGGCTACGCCCTAATCCTCGTGAAGACTCCAGTGAAGCTGATTGGTTTGGTGGATTTTGCGCTAAATGCGGGGAAGCTTTCAAACTTGAATGCTTTGCATCCTCATCAATGAACGTCTGATACTCCTTCTCTATGGAAACCCTGTTGGAGAGAAGACTCAATGATGCATGATTTGAATCTACCGACTTCACTTCGTTGACATTTACTATTCCCAGAGAGAACGCTTTCTGTAAGAAGGAGTCATCTGGCCCATCCACTGTTGTCCGAGTGTTATTAGTACCAATGGTTGGACCTTTGCTGTCAGCGGTCGTTTTAGATTTTCTTAATTGTTGACTTGGTGAAGGTTTTGAGTCTTGGCTAACATTCAAGTGACTGGTTTTAACTTTTTTGACTTCCAAGTTGACAGCTGGGTTTTTCACATTCTTGAAAGTTCTCAACTGCTTGGATCCTGAATTTCCCATTTTGATGACTGAGACTTCTTCATTGATGACCTCTGATATGACAGTGAATGAAATATACAACCTTTTTCATCAAGCAAAAATAGAGAGCAAAATCTACATGTTGAGGTATTAGAATCTCTTGAGGGGTAAGGGAAATTTAAAGCAAGATTAAAAAAACTATATGGACGAGACCGGAGTCGAACCGATGACCTCTTACTTGCAAGGCAAGCGCGCTACCAACTACGCCACACGCCCTAATTTACTGAAAAAAAGCAATAAAGCTCCTGAGTACAAAACATCTTACGTAAGCAACACGACAAAACTACCAAAAAGTGACGTAATGATTTTAATAATTTCCTTTCTTGGGGTTTATACATTGGTCTCCTCAGTTTTAAGATACACCAGTTAATATTCAAACGTGATAAATGTACTCCTTGATCGTCCAGCTTGTTTTGTGTGTGACTTTATAGACCCATATTGTCATTTCAGAGTTTAGAATGTATCAGCAACAATTTTCATACGCCCCCAATTCTACTGCAAAGTCGGTGTCGGCAAGCCTCATAAATCAGGCCAAGAGGTCGTTGGACCACGAGATACCGCTTTACGAAACCAACAAACAGAGAGATGCCTACGAATCAATAGCAGAACTATACTCTATCATTCTTGCGATAAATATTCTTGAGAAATCCTTTAGTAAGGACAAATTCGAGTCCAATGAGGACTACTATACGAACACAACAATGAGGCTGTTAAATCAGTTTAATTTGATACTCAAAGATGATGAGGTGATGACAGAATATCAAGATCTTGACAAGTTCGTCAAAAGATTCGAAATAGATTGCCCCTTGGCTGTGAAAAGAATTAAGATTGGGATACCTAGTACAATTGAAAACCTGAACACAGCAACGCCGATGTCTACAGGAAACTCGTCATCTGCAAACTTGAACTATACCACAAGCGTCAGCGGAAAAGATAATAGAATTTCTGAGCTATCTCAAGGACAATCGGAGAGTTCATCAAAGGGGAAATATATTGCTGAGGCGACCGGGGCCTTCATTACGCTCATGGATGCCATCAAGCTCAACTACAATACCAAGGAGCAGTTGCATCCACTACTCAGTGACATCATCACATCTGCAAACAAGCTTTTCAGTGACTTTGATGGACGCTCGAAGTTGATACAGTGGCTAATCAAGTTGAATAACCTAAAGTTGAACGATTGCTTAGTAGAGGATGACTTGAAAGAGTTTTTATGGGACATTGATATAGCATATAAAGGATTCTTCAGTCTTCTTGGGTGATGAATTCAACCACGATTGCTGCTTTCTTAAGCGCTGTAACCATCTCAATACGGACTAGAATATTTAGAATGGCATTCGCTTTGAAGACTTAGCTTTTCCTCTGTCATCGTAACAACTTTCCGACCAAAGAGAGGATCTTGCCAATCCGTTTATCTATTTCTGGAGCAGCTTCGCCTGGATGCTTGAGAGGCACTTACGTTTCCTTCAGCGGGGCTCATCCCCATCCTGCACGTACCCGCGCCCCAAAGCCCGAGAAACAAAGATACTGCTCAGATGCATATATATAATCTATATATAGGTATCGATTGAATATAAATTGAAATCTCAGTATGACAGCTATTTAGCGTCTGATACCGACCCGCTGTTGTCCCCAATGCAGTTTTGAATTCTCAAGTGAGACCAGATGAGACCAGATGATCAGATACTGATAAGTGTAAAGCCCACAAGCAAAGAGTTTGCCAATGGATACCCAGGGTACAAATTAGCCAAATACAACTCCTATATCAAGGGAACGATCGAAGTGCGATCACTATTTCACAACTGTCGATTCATCATCAATTCAGTCGGTCTTGCCAGTACAACGGAGCAAGTTTACAATCCAGGAAAATCCGGCAAGAAGGCTTACAGTGGGGTGCAAAAAAGTAAAGATATTATCCCCTGTGTGAAGATTTATGAAGGCTCACCAACCCATCTGGTTGGTATTGACCTGGATTTCTATAAGGATATGAGCCAGGCGCTACCGACACACGAATGCCTCTTGCCCAAAACAGAAGGCTACATAAGAACCAGAAATTTTGTTGTTGCCGAGGTCCAGTACATGTGGGCAGGATTGGAGGAATTTGACGCCAACAAGGACAAAGTCTATACGAAAAGAGCTTTTTTTGAGATTCCAATCCTATTCTATGACCTGTTGTCAATCAATTATCCACTGGTTCCTCCTGTGCCTGTATCAAACAGATCAGACGATATTGTGATAGATTGCAATGTTGACAAACAGCTGGTGCATCCAAGCAGTGAGATTGAGTTGAATTTTCATATTTCACCGGGCCTAAGTTCATCGGTTGGCCACAAAGTTACCAAATTGTTGAGCGTAGATACAACGCTGAAGCAGATAGTTAGCTTTAGGAACATAGGAGAGGACGTGGTAGTATCAGACATAGCGAGCAGCACAAAGACCTTTGGCATAGCGATCGAACATTCTACGTTGAAGCTGTCGACTGCCTTGACTGTCCCGGAGGCCTTTACCGGATTCAAAATATTTGAAAGCGACACAGATGACATCAAAGTGATGGTGGATACACTTTATAAAGGTGAGTCACTGGCGATGCCTTTTAGGAGTAGGGCGATGCAAACATTTTACTACCCTGAAACCGACTCTCTTTACAGTGTTCAGTTCGAATTATGGGTGAAAGTTAAATTTGGGCCGGAATTTTCAAAGGTTAAGTTTACGAAGGATGTCAGGGTACCGGTGGATGTGTCCCCTTTCGATAAAGGATATGAAGTCGGCCTGGTTTCCGAAATCCTCAAGGAGGACTCAGCCGCTAATGCTGTGGAAAATGGAGAGTTCCATTTCAAGTTATACGAGCCTGCAGTTGAATCCACCCCTATATGCATCCAGTGATGTTACGTGTTAGTTATGAACTGTGTGCCTCAGTTGTTGTTATACAACAATGCACTTTCCACATCTAATTTCATGAACTATTCAAACCAGCTACTTTCATAAGTTGCTTTACTTTGCTACTGTTCTAATGACAAATTCAAATTTATGGACTACTGCCTGCTGGATTATACGTACAGAGACCTAAGAGAGGGAGCAAAAAGTAGCAAATATCATAAGCTATCAAGAACCGTCACAGAAGTTTAAGCAATGGATCCTAAAATAAGGAGCCTAAACACCGGTAGCGGTATGAGTATAGGTACCAGTAGATGGCTCGGTAGATGGACAGCCGTCAGCGGAGCCAGTTGGGATGGTGTCCAAGCTACATGCAGCTAATGGAGCTTGCAAGTAGGAACTGTAGTCGTCCCACAAACACCAGCCACACTCCAAACATTCATCAGCATCAGCACTGAAAGCAGCATCGGAACACATGTTAGAAGAGTAACCGGCTATAATATATTGAAGCAATAGGAAAGTGTTAGTAATGGATCTGGATCTGAAATTTTGGCTGACTGTTAAAAGTGGCTACTTACTAGATGATGAGGAGTCTGCGTATGTCCTTGATAGGATGATCAAGTTACCACAAGCAGTGTGACAGGCAAGGGTAGCAGCACCTTGTGGCAGTGGCAAACTGTTAGCCAGAGCAAAAGCTTCAGCATTAGCTTGAGCAACCGGGGAGGCGAGAGCAGAGGCAGCAAGAGTGACGGCAGAGAAAACAGCAGATAACTTCATTGTGTAGCTGTGATGTTGTATTGATCTGATGATGATTGTTTTGAGGACAGTCAATCAAGTTTAATTTCAATTCAAAAAGGGGGATATCATGGCCTTATAAAGAAGTTTAATCTGTGTGGACCATTGGTTATGAAGCTGGTCCTTTTGTTATGACTCAACCAAAATGAAAGTGAAAAGGCACCTTTCTGTCCCTTGCAACAGAATCATTAGTGCTACCAGGCGAATCACCAACCGATAAAAGGAAGAGTACTAGCCTTCAATCATAAAATTGCATGATTTCATCACCGAGACCGAAACCTCCACTTATTCTGTTTCCTCCAAATATGATACAACCTGGATGTGAAGATGACACAAATCAAAAAATAGGACGATCAAGATATATTGTAGATCTCCAACTGAATCGTTCTAAGAAATCGATAATTGATATTTTGGGTAAACTTGCGGTGACAATTGGTGTTCAAAGGAGCGGCAGAAAGCCGAAAATGGTAACAGCTATGATCAGTCTTTGATTCCAGACACATATTTAGCTGATTTTGATGCTCCGAAGTAAAACACTGTTTCGTGCTTGGAGGCAGTTGACTTAAATGCAACTGATGAAGACATGATTTCTGCGTTGTGTGCTTTGTCATACAGAAAGTGTAGCCCGTTATAATCTGGTGGAGACAATGACTCCTAATTCCGTTTTATATAGGCAAAGTCTGAAGGATCTACGTTTTCTGGTGCATCTAAATCTTGATACTGTACTATCTTTATGCAAAGACAATATGATTGGTGTCTCGTTGAGCCCTGAGGAGACTGTAGTCGGAATGAAGACTCTAAACCAGTTCGAGTAACAATACCTATTTCGGGTCACATAGAATAATTCACTCTTGGAAGCAATTAAGAGTGTTGGTGGAGACAGCGGTCTTTCTGAAGATTCCTCGGTGTTACATTCGAGATATCTGCTACCGTGTGGCTTACACATTAGCTCCCGCACAACTGGTCTATACTCGCAGGAAATGACGACCATGCATCACTTTGAAAGGGTCCCTATTCTGCTTAGCTGTGGGCCCGACAGTGCCTTATGCCCAACAGGTACATGCAACCTGTAAGGAACCCGCTATTGAACTTGATTTAAATTATTACCTCTCTTCATGTGTCTCTCCAAAGCTTGTGACAGTTGCTGGCATCATTGGCAACAACTGCACAGTGCTGTAGGTACCAAGGGGCCCCTGTATGTAAAAGTATGCCTTCTGAAATGCTACATCACATGTGTCCGGTAACTACGACGTACTACGAGATGACTATAATCTCTCTCGTTTGCCGTATACCGACGGCAGAATCTAGTAGCAGAGTGTAATCAAACGTGTACGTTTTTACTCATGGTGACAATTACTAGTCTCAAAACTCTAATATCCTTACCTACTACAATCCCTATGATGCTGGACGTGGCTTGGTGAGCAGAAGTATGCTCTTCATATATGCCTTACTGCATGTTTCCAAGAGGGTCTCTTCATATATTCCATACCGACTGTTACCAGCCTGAAAGCCTTTCCAAGAATTATGAGTCAGACACTAGCATTGATAGGCGAACGCTACCCCATATTTGACCGTGGAATGATGTCCGAGATTACACAAGAAATCAGCATGGCTGACTACTTCTGATTTCCCTGTAAGCGTTGCTTACTGCAACCTCTTTGTGTTGGGCCATAAACTTTACAGAAAAAGCTGTTATTATATAATAATTCGGCATGTTTCAGTAAAGGCATTCTGCCAATCAGGAGGTACAGGCTGGTTGGTTGAGAGGGGTATATAGTTTACTCATCAGCGATTAAAATTACGACCAATCAACCACAAAACACCACAATTACCAGAATTGTACATACAGCTGACAGATACTATTGTTCAATTAATTTTGCATTGCGGAGCAGATAAAATACACCAAAGTCACTGTACAGCGTTCCATTCCCGAGGTAAATTACATTCAACATAATTCTCCCAATGGTACCAACAATTCTCACTACTTGTAGAGATGGAAATTGCTTCAAAAAAGCTTTCTGAGCTAAGACAGAATGATGGGCTGGGCCAATATACAGTAGTTGCTGACAACCGCACCCTATTTGGTCCCGCATGAGATCAAAAAGTCGGATCAGGCATGAACGAATACCTCTCTCCCTGTGGAAGGCTGTCTGCCCTTCATCACTGTTTAACTCCTTATCAATCCATCAAGCTATTTCCCAGCAATGATGAGATCTGTATTCAGAGCGGGTTTCTCTATCCATTGTAGAATCTCTCTTTTTCTAAGCCTCTGAAATGTCAGGGTTCAACCATCCTCCATTCGACGTGCATGCATGCATGTCTTCCCACAATAACCGCTTTCACTTGGTGAACCGCAGGGCGGCATTGTAAAACCTTAAATTAAGCTTTCAAACCTTATCTTCAAAATATTCACCTCTCCGTCATATTAAATGGTGCAAGGGTGTATTTAGTTATTTTCAGTTTCGAATTTTCACTGTTCTGTGTAGGCATACAAACACCAGAGACCGCGTCGCTACTTCCCCGAACCCGATTAACATGCCGCCATTGCACATCCAAACAGCCATTGTTTATATTGAGAGGGCAGGCTGCTTCATCTACATGTTCTTTCATCAAACTATATATTCTGTGTACATGCTTGAATTTGAAGTCGTTTTGTTTACCTCTTCATGACTGTTACCTCAATACCGAATTCTTTTTAGTTTCTTCAATTTACTTGGACACCTAAACAACAGTGACCTTTCATTCGCTCAATATCGTTCACTTGATCTAGACTTGATCCAAACTGTCTGTTATCAGAATATCACAACATCTATTACGTTCAACTCCTTTCGCATTTCCTTTCATCCATAAAGTCTTCCAAAGTTACAATATGGTTTCCCTAAAGACTTCCCTCTTAGCTTCAATTGCTCTTTCCATTGCTGGAACCCAGGCTCTGATCCCAATCGAAATTATTGGCAAGAGGTTCATCAAACCGGCTGTTGATGCATCAGATGACGGAGAAGTGTTTTTCATCAATGGTGTTGATTACCAGCCAGGTGGATCGTCCGACTATTCTGACTCTGACGACTCAGATGTCTTGTCAGATGGAAACGTCTGCTTAAGAGATGCATTTACATTACAAAATCTGGGATCTGATGCCAACCCAATCAACGTCATCAGGGTCTACACCATCAACCCCGCCGTTAACCACGATGAATGTATGTCCATCTTCAATGCTGCAGGTATTTATGTCATTATTGATGTTAACTCTCCTTTGGGTGGCGAATCTCTCAACAGAGCCGACCCTTCATCTTCCTATAACTACTGGTACATGGAGAGAGTCTTTAAGGTTATTGATGCATTCAAAGGCTTCCCAAACTTGTTGGGATTCTTCAGTGGTAATGAGATCATCAACGATGGAACAACCGCAGGTCTTGACCCTAAGTACATCAGAGCTGTTCAGAGAGACATGAAGCAGTACATTGCAAACCAAGCAAACAGAACAATTCCAGTTGGTTATTCTGCTGCTGATGTTACGGAACTAAGAGCGGCCACATGGGAGTATCTCCAGTGTAATATTGATGGTGAAGAGGATGATGAATCCAAGTCTGATTTCTTTGGTTTGAACTCTTACGAGTGGTGCTCCGGTATTTCTGACTGGAGTTCATCAGCATATGGTGAAGTCAACTCTACATTTGCCAACACTTCCATCCCAGTGTTCTTCTCCGAGTACGGTTGTAACACTGTTCAACCAAGAACCTTTGATGAGGTTAGCGAGGGTGTCTTTGGTGGATTGATCAACACTTTGAGTGGAGGGTTGATCTATGAGTATTCTGAGGAGGGCAGCGATTATGGTCTGGTCGAGATTGACGATGGTGATCTTACCTTCAAAGAAGACTATGATAATTTGAAATCTCAAATTGGAAACTCCACAATCCCTTCAATTTCCTCCAGTGACGTCGAAGATGCCGAACTAACAATCTGTGACCAGGATGCCATTGAGGCTCTTTACTCAGACTTTGATGCCGACTTTGACTTGCCAGATCAACCTGGCGGAGTGGAAGGTTTGATCCTGTATGGTGTCAACAACACCAACATTGGTAAGATTGTTCCTTTGACCGCTTATGCTTCAAACAACACCGTGAGTAACTCCGACGACGAAAAAATTGCAGACATTAGTATTTCCGTTGCTTCAACCAATACAATTAACGAGCAGACCGGTTTGTCTACCTCTGGATCTGGTTCAAGCAAGGCTACTGCAACTTCATCCTCGGCTGCTGCTTCCTCTTCTTCCACCTCTTCGTCATCAAGTGCTCTGGCAGTTAGTAACCATAATGCTGAAACAGCCGGTTTCATGGTTTTAGTTGGCCTCATCTTCTCTGCTCTGCTATAGATGTATGCCATCATTCCTTTTCACGTTCTTACAAACTTGGGTTATAATTTATTTTCTTCCGTTTCTGTTCCATTCTGCTGTGGAGTTTTGACACCTTTACCGTCTACTCTTTCTCCAATTTTCGATTTTTGGTTTCTTCTAACTCGTGTCCGCCCAGGGCTACTTCTTCTGTACTTTTACTTGTTTCTCTCAGTTCTATTCAAAATTAACAGCAGTTTTCTATTTATTGACAAGCATGAAGCACCAGTGATTCCCATTCAGTTGCCCGTATCTAATATGGGATCCACCACGCGAACAGCCTCGGCTGTGTAGCCATAAACCACAGGCCGCAGGTGAACACAGCCCATAATTATGTCTAAAGCGCAGCACTGAACCCTTCGCTGTACGGTAGAGAGAGAGGTCAACATATGAACACGTCTCTTGAGAAGGTGTACAACTTGGTTACACCAATTCATACCTAGGATACTGAATAGGTGTACTTAGTTAACCTGGAAATTAATTACCTGATTGAAGGACAAGAGTTGAACGCTAGACACACACGCACACACACGCACAATATACAAACCTATATACCTGACAACATGACCAAAGCATCTGACGCCGTTATCGCCATCTTCTTGACATCTGCCATCTACTACGCTTTCGTGACGGGTGTGATACCACTGCCAGCTTTAATCAAGCAAGATATTCTACCTGTGCTACCATGGTGGGGATTGGTTTCGTTTGGTTGTTTTGCACTAGGCACTTTGGGTCACGGTGTTTTCACTTTTAAGGATAAGGAGGACAAGTATAAGGAGTTGCTAGGTGAGATTGAAGAGGCCAAGACATTCCTGAAGGCTAAAAAAGTTGACATTGAGTAAGGTTAGTTGGTTGTACCGGATGAAATAAAAGGACATCTGTTGACTGCCAGCGTCGAACCATGATGATGTTGCAAACCATCTTGTAAACGCGAATGAGTCCGTCATTTTCTCTCTTTTTCTCTCTTTTTCAAATTTATGTCGTCTGATATTTTGATGAATAATGTGATCTCTAATTCTAGATATATATGATTGGAAAGAAACGGATGTAGATATATCTACCAGAATAATACAAGGAATAAATAAGTATGAAAAAGCGGCATCTGAACGTCTATCTATATGGATACCTCCTGTAGTCGTTGGGGAGTACGGCCAGGCGGCGTCGAAGTCACGGGTGAACCACCACCATCACCACCACCCTCAAGACCCTTGCTTTCTGTCTTCTTCCGCTTCTTCTCCTTGATCTTCTTATCTAGATCAGCAAACACCTTCAATCCCAAAGGAATGTCGCCCCTTTTATCCTCCTTACCTTTCAGCGCTCTAAGCTCGTAAGGTATGTACTTATTAGGCAGATTGGCCGGAGGAGGATCAAAGCCCTTTGGCCACATCTCCTTCACGTCATTACCCTGTGCGATAAGTTTCTCAGTTGCCAACTTTGTGATATCCTTCCATTCAGCCATGTCATCATTGAACAATTCCCACACACAGTTGATGCATCCACTCATACAACAGTCGTCTGGTTCTATGGGTCTCTTTGGTACATTGACTCCACAGATGTTGCGGTTTATGGAACGGTATGAAACGTCCCTTCTTGAAGATTTCAGGGACTTGTTCTTGTCACCGGAAAAACCAAAGATTTGATTGATATCAGGGTCATCACTGTCATCCTTGGATCTGGTTTCAAAGACGAGCTTTTTGGTTGCCTTTGTTGCCTCCTCGTCTGTTTTTCCTCTGCTGCTTTTAGATTTTGCTAGGAGATTATAAAAGTCCGTCTTGCTGTATTTCTTTGTTGTGTTTGCCAATGGGGATGAAGTAAAGAGTCTTGTGCCGCTGAACAGGGGTGTCACCGTAAGTTGCAAGCTCTTCCTCACGAACATTTTATGGATCTATGTTATGTGAATATGGAATGATGTGAAGGGTGCGCCTGGCAAGACCAGTGCACCTGTTCTATTGTCTTTTAGATTCCTTTTGAAATAGCGGTATTTCTCAAAAGTATCGTTGTAGTGATGCTGCTCTAAAGTGTGGTAGATTGATAGGCTTAAATATATATCATAGAATTATTTTTCTCTTTCTGGTGAATATAATGTCTAAAGTGAGCTCCTTCCCCGGGTCGGATTAGGTCACGTGCAAAGCCTCAAAGCAAATAAATGGCACAGCCGTGGTAATTCACCAGGGACAGAGAGAGACAGTGGCAAACATATGGGAGAACTGGTATGAATTGTAGACCCTCTACTGATCTATATCTCCTCAAGATAAACCTCCTTTGATTGTTGAATTACACCTATAGCAATCTATTTAGTAATAAAAGATTATTAATTGATAAGTAGGGATTACTTATTGAGCAAATTGAAGCGAAAAGAATACTACAGGTTTACCCTAGGATCCTTATAGACTCCTTTCCAGAATGGTAAGTCTGTTTCCTTTAGGCCTAGCCATTGCCAACACCAATTACTAACAAACATAACCCAACTCATATAGATTATCAGATTCAGATCAAAAGACGGTATATTCAGAGTGACTACCGACCTTCAGTCTACTTTTGGTAATGCACTTGACGAGTTGATTCCAAAACTACCAAGCTTTAAGGTGGACTCTCTGACAGTCTCCAACAAACCAAACGATGTAGGGCAATCCGCATTGGACATCAAAGATCAAACAATACAAGACCTAAATTTGAAGAACGGTGACATGCTATACCTCACATACTCGATACCATCATTACCAACAGACGTATCATCCAAACCTGCTCTTCCCCAAAAGGTGATGTCATCCTCGATCTCAGGAAAGAAGGTTGAAGAAGCAACTGCATCAATACCGATTATCAGGACAAACTTCATGCTTAAACAGTTGCCCGTTGATGATACCTTGGACAAAGAAAAAGGTCTCATTCCAAGAAAGCAAACCTATCTATGCAGGCACACAGAGAAGGGAATGTGCGAGTACTGTGCCCCACTCCCACCATGGGACAAAGAATACCAGGCTGATCATAACATCAAGCATATCTCCTTTCACGCATATATTAACGAGCTGAACTCAAATACGAACAAGGTGGAGTCTGGATCATCCTACATCTCCCCAATTTCCGAATCTAACTATAGGATCGATAAGAGTTGCCCTGGAGGTCACGACCCATGGCCGCGAGGTATCTGTTCCAAATGTCAGCCTTCTGCAATAACTATGCAGAGGCAAAATTTTAGGATGGTTGATCATGTTGAATTTCAAGATAGTGAGATCATTAACGATTTCATCAATGCTTGGAGGCTCTCTGGGTCGCAGAGGATAGGTATCATGTTTGGATCGTACGATAGGTACGATAAGGTGCCATTGGGGATCAAGGGGAAAGTGGAGGCAATTTATGAGCTTCCTCAGACTGATCAGGAGGATGGATTGATCCTACAGGACTGGGAGAATGAGAATGGTGTGCTGAGGCTCGTCGGAGAGTTAGGGTTGGTCCCCATTGGAATTGTGTTTACGGATCTTTCTGATGCAGGAGATGGCGATGGGTCTGTCATTTGTAAGAGGCATAAAGATTCCTTTTTCTTGTCATCCTTGGAGTTGCTGTTTTCTGTCAAGTGGCAGTTAAAGTTCCCCAACGTTTGCAAGTGGTCCGAATCTGGCAAGTTTTCGTCGAAGTTTATCACGTGTGTGATATCGGGTAATGCCAAAGGTGAAATTGACATTGAGGCATACCAGATCTCTGAATGTGGAGAGGCACTGGTTAAAGCTGATCTAATATCACCTAGTACACATCCAAACGAGGTTTACATCAACGAGCAGAATGACGAGAGGTATGTTCCAGAGATATTTTATCAGATGATAAACGAGTACGGTTTACAGATCAAGAAGAATGCCAAGCCTAGTTTCCCCGTGGAGTACTTGTTGGTGTCTTTGACACATGGATTCCCTGAAAAGTCATCGCCTTATTTCAAGGCCAATTCTTCATCGAATAAGTTCCCAATTGAGAATAGAGGCTACGTCGGAGAATCACAAGAGATGAGTAAGATCAAGTCGTACTTCAACGATCTAATAGTTACTGATGATGTTGAGTCGTTGGCTAGGGCATTGAGCAATCTGCATCTACTTGTGTACTTAATCATCGAACTGCAAGTGCTTGGACCTGAAGAATCAAAGCTTATGTGCTCAGTGGTACAGAAACTTGCAAAGGATGACGAGTCGTACAAGCTTGAGGTTTACAAGTTGATGGAGAGTCCAGGCTGGCAGACTTTACAAACGATTCTCAGTGTTGGATACTAGTTAGTGTCTGACGGTGATGAGGATTCTATACGATAGTAATGACGGGTACAATCTTGATAAAACGTTCCAGCTGATTATACGTACCATTGTAGGTAGCCTGTCATGGTAGCACCGACCACGACCACCGCATATAAATACAGCCCTTCTGTCTCTTTCTGCGAGAGTGTTCCACTTCTAGAACCTTCTGGGTTCTCTGTGTGTGCTCGTGCACGCAAAACCCAACGAAGTGAAAAGTTTCTATGTGTAAATGTGCGTGTCCGTGTGGCAAAAAAAAAGTATCGTCAAAATTTTTCAGTAGCGGTAAATGGCTTGGACCGGGAGGCGCCACGGGGTGCTGCAGGGAAGCTACCGGAAAGCTACTGGGAGCAAGCAAGAGCCACCGGGCACAGCTTGGTTGATCTATCCACACCATCGAATCGAAGGATAATAATACCAATGCTAATGCTAACGTTGCACAATCACCACAACCATCATCCTCTTTCTTCCATCAGACAACATCAACCAACTAATTGCCCTTCACGTTGTTGTTAAAGGCCATTCCCTCATCACTATCACTAATTGTAATCGATATATAACATCTCTTTTTCTTCTTGTCCTTCCTATCCGTGTCTATATTCTCACGTATATCTCGCCCTATTGCACTCGAACCTTTACATACAGTTTCGGACATATAAAAGATATATATTCAAGTCAATATATACATTTTTAGCAACATCCATTACATAGAATATCAAACAAACAAAAAATGTCTACCCCATTTGGTGTTGATCTAGGTAACAACAGCACAACAGTCGCCGTTGCCAGAAACAGAGGTATCGACGTTGTCGTCAATGAAGTGTCTAACAGATCCACCCCAACCGTCGTCGGTTTCGGTGTCAAGAACAGATCCATCGGTGAGACCGGTAGGACCCAACAGACTTCAAACTTGAAGAATACAGTTGAAAACTTGAAGAGAATCCTGGCTCTATCTACCTCCTCTCCAGATTTTGAAATTGAAAAGAAATACTTCACAGCTCCACTGGTTGAAAAAGATGGTTTTGCTGCAGCAAAGGTTAGATTCCAAGGCAAACAGGAAGAGTTCACATCCACCCAATTGGTCGCCATGTACTTGAACAAGTTGAAGACCATCACTGCAAAGGAAACGAAAGGTAACATCACAGATATCTGCCTAGCCGTTCCAGTCTGGTACACAGAACAGCAAAGAAGAGCCGCTGCCGACGCTTGTAAGATTGCAGGCTTGAACCCAGTCAGAATTGTCAACGAAGTCACCGCCGCTGCTGTTGGTTACGGTGTCTTTAAGACCGACTTGCCAGAAGACAAGCCTAAGACCGTTGCCTTTGTTGACATTGGTCACTCCTCATACACAGTCACCGTTGTTGCCGTCAAGAAGGGTGAATTGAAGGTCCTTGGTTCTGCCTATGACAAGCATTTTGGTGGTAGAGACTTTGACAAGGCCATCACCGAACATTTCGCCGATGAGTTCAAAGGTAAGTACAAGATTGATATTAGAGAAAACGCAAAGGCTTACTCTAGAGTGCTTGCCGCTTCTGAAAAGTTGAAGAAGGTTCTTTCTGCCAACACTCAGGCTCCAATCAACATTGAATCGGTCATGAACGATGTCGATGTTTCATCCCAACTATCAAGAGAAGAGCTGGAAGAGATGGTTGAACCATTGTTAAAGAGAGTTCATGTTCCAATTGAGCAAGCTCTAGCCACCGCAGGTTTGACTACCGAAGATATCGACTCTGTCGAAGTCATTGGTGGTTGTACCAGAGTTCCATCCGTCAAGTCCAGACTTGGTGACATCTTTGGTAAGCAACTGTCATTCACCTTGAATCAAGATGAAGCCATTGCTAGAGGTGCTGCCTTCATCTGTGCCATGCACTCTCCAACTTTAAGAGTCAGACCATTCAAGTTTGAAGATATCAACACTTTCTCGGTCACTTATCACTGGGCCAAGGACGCTGAAGACACTGACCATCTTGAGGTGTTCCCTAAAGGTGGTGTCTTCCCAGCTACAAAGATGATCACCCTATACAGAACATCCGACTTTGAAGTTGAAGCCAAATATACAAACCCAGAAGAACTACCACAGGGTATTCCAACCGAGATTGCCCAGTGGAAGATTTCTGGCGTTGAAGTTGCCGAAGGTAAGGAGACCGCCATCTGTAAGTTGAAGGTTAGAAACGATCCATCCGGCTTCTTTACCATTGAATCCGCATACATCGTTGAAGAGCAAACGGTCGAAGAGTTGGTTGAAAACCCAGAGGCCAAGCCAGAAGATGAACCAGAGTACAGAACCGTCAAGAAGTTGGTTAAGACCAAAGACTTGAAGATTGAATTCGAAGGTCATTCCTTGCCAGACAAGATCCTTGGTGAGTTCTTTGAACAAGAGGGTAAGATGGTTGCCGATGACAAGCTTGTTGCCGAGACTGAAGATAGAAAGAATGCATTGGAAGAATACATCTACGAGTTGAGAGGTAAGCTTGAAGAACAATATGCTGACTTTGCCTCTAACGAAGAGAAGGAGAAGTTGACAGCTATGCTATTGAAGACCGAGGATTGGCTTTACGATGATGGTTATGATGCATCCAAGGCTAAGTACATTGCCAAGTATGAAGAGTTGGCTTCCATCGGTAACGTCATCAAGGGTAGATACTTGGCAAAGCAGGAGGAACTAAGACAACAGTTGAGAGGTAAGCAAGAGGCTGCCCAAATGGCTGCCATGGCTGAAAAGTTGAAGGCTGGTAGGGCTGCTGCTGATTCCAAGAAAGATGTCGATGGTGATGCCGAGATGGGTGACGAGCTAGATTAGAGAGTTTGTGTGTTTCTTGCCTTCCCCGATTCGTGATTGATGATGTTGTTGAAGAGACTTAAGAAGATGCTGGGTGATCTTTTGGGCTTTTGAGATAGAGTTGTTATATGATGTGGTTGAAAAGAATCTTTAAACACGTTTGTTAGCTTTTCTCTTTTTCTGAAACTCTGACCTTGCATCGTCTTTTATCACCTTCCAAGCTTGCTATATATGAGCCTATATACAGATCGTAATTTATTTTTTGTTTGTTGTGTTTTATAAAGATTAAAGGCTTTTATTTGATGTTCTTGTAGGCGGTTAGAGAGATACGTGAATCAGCCTCTTCATGCCAATACCAAAGTCAAGCGGCAGTGAAAAGTTTAACCGTTCTGTTTCAAGAGTATGACGTAGTGCGGAACCCCACCGGGTCCCCCCATAAGAAGAAGTACCCCCACGTCCAGCACCGGGAGGTGGCACCCATAAGAAGAAGTACCCCCACGTCCAGCACCGGGAGGTGGCACCGATGAGAAGCAGCACCACCGCACACACTCAACGGTGAGCGAGAAGAGGCCAAGGTCCATGCACAATATCTGGGTATAGTTAGTAGTAATTGATACAGTACAATCAACATATAGTGCAACAATTCTATCGATCAAACACTCCATTACCCACCTTTGTGTTTGAATATAACTCTCTTACTTCCCCCTTTCTCCCCAAGTAACAGATCGAGAGCCCTAATCAGCACCTAAGCGCTAGCCTGAGCGTGGAATTAGAGGTTGTTTTTGAGATTATACACCGATTTACCCAGCAGAAAAAAGAAGGAAAACATTTGATCCATTCCACACATATTTGAAGAAGAAACAACGACTCTTTTAGATACACTCTACAATTAATCAGGTGTTCCCAACGACACTCTGGTCACTGCTCATCGTCCTAAGGAGTCATCAAAATCAAAAAAAAAACGGCATGTCAACACATACAAAGGAATCACACAGCAATAAGAAACAACAGTTACATAGGGATTCATCCAACAACGTGATAGACGACTCGGCAAGTTTAGTCTCTGGTATACAATCCCCTCCAACGACCGCCAACAGCGGTGAATCATCAGTGGGAGCAGGATTGACACCTCAACCAACGACCGCCTCAAAGTTATCCCTTGCCTTCAAACAAGTGGCTGACCAACATATCGATCCACACGAGCATGTGTTTGCTCAGGATGCCGAAATACTCAAGGAGGTGCATGAAAAGTTGACAAACATTGGAGACGATGATCTCGTGAAGGGGCCTCATGATAAGGCACTCTCTGCCGTGACGAGGTTATCCATATCTGACGATAATAAGGATACTGCACAGACGGTGCTCCCCGAACAGAACCTACGTGATCAGCATCGCCATACGGGGAATGACCAAGAGGAGTACGAGAGTGACGACTCTGAGGCAGAGGTTGATCCTAATAACGAGGAAGACAAGGAAGATTACGTTCCTGGTGGATACCATCCTGCATACATTGGCGAACCGTACAAGAATGGGAGATACATCTTGGTGAGGAAGTTGGGATGGGGCCATTTCTCAACGGTGTGGTTGGCCAAAGATCAACAGGAGAAGAGACATGTTGCCATGAAAATTGTGAGGAGTGCCAAAAACTATAGAGAGACTGCGATTGACGAAATCAAGTTGCTTTCAAAGATCAACCATACCGATCCTGGGCATCCTGGGCATGCCCATTTGGTGAAACTGTTGGACTATTTTGACCATCAGGGTGAAATGGGGACGCACATCTGTATGGTTTTTGAAGTTCTTGGGGAAAATTTGCTCAGTCTAATAAGGAGGTATCAACACAAGGGGTTACCTGTGAAATTTGTCAAGCAAATTGCCAAGCAAATGTTGTTGGCAGTCGATTTCTTACATAGGCAGTGCGGTATAATCCACACCGATATCAAACCAGAAAATATCCTGTTAGAAATTGAAGACGTTGAGCTGTTAGTCAAATACCTCGAAGATTCACAAAGAGAAAGGCGTCTCTTAAGACGCGTTTCATCCAGGATGAAGAATGGTACCTATGATCCAAACTCACAACCTATACAAGTGGACAACATTGACGATCCTCAATTGCCGTTCCGGAAGAGTAGGTACTCGAGAAGACAAACTTTGATTACGGGATCTCAACCCTTGCCTTCACCTCTCAAATCGAGATCAAGTTCATTTTTTGTTCCCAGCTATAACGCAAAGACAATGAACAGTTTCTCAGGTGACCGTCTCGTTGGATCATCAAGCATTGCCCCCGCTTCTTCTGCTAAGACCTCATATCAGGACATTCAGTCACTAATGAACAAAACCATCAGCGACAAGACTGTATTTTCCTCGGATGCTCCAAAGGATGAGGATTTAGAGGATGGCGATCTTATCAAGGTGAAGATTGCAGATTTAGGTAATGCCTGTTGGGTGTACAAACATTTCACAGATGATATTCAAACGAGACAGTATAGGGCACCAGAGGTCATTCTTGATTCACAATGGGGATGTTCGGCCGATATTTGGTCCATCGGCTGTCTGATTTTTGAACTTCTAACCGGTGATTACTTGTTCGATCCAACCGAAGGACCGACATTCTCCAAAAATGATGACCATTTAGCCCAGATCATAGAACTTGTTGGTCCAATTCCTAAGAAGGTGATTGAGAACGGTTACCATTCCAAAAGATACTTCCATTCCGATTTGAAAACGTTGAGAGAAATCAAGAATTTGAAACCATGGCCTTTGCAGAACGTGCTTCTGGAGAAATACAAATTTAGCGAGACCGATTCTCATGAAATTAGCGATTTCTTGGAGGGCATGCTCATCACCGATCCTCGAACCCGTATGGATGCTGCCGGATTGTCTAATCACCTTTGGCTAAACGATTGCCATATAGATGGCTACATTGATAGAGAGCCAGGGACGAGAGGTGAAGATATTGGTGCTGGTTGGTACAGAGAAATCACCAGGCATCACTGAGCCCATTTTGGCCTACATCAAGCCAGTTCGGATCTCATGTCTTCCCATGTATTTTTTTAGATTCCTTCAGTTCATCTTTGTGACTAAGTTCTTTGGTACCTTTTAATCTCTTTGTTTTTTCCCCACTCAATTTTTCTTTCATTCAGAAGGTGTTTGGGTGTGCGATTTTTTTTTCTGTATACTATCTATTCTATATAATATATTGAACTTAATTCTGTATTTCTTTCCTTCTAATATGTTCCCATTATCCCATTGATGTGATGTCCCCTTCTTTCAGAGTTCCCTCGGTAATTTCTACCAACGCTTGATGGTGACATAAGTTATTACGTAACAAATGAATGTTTTGCTGTATCTGGCATGCAGCCCACAATAACAGCAGCTGCAGGCAATCACTTCATCATCTCATCTGCAGGCCAGTCCAGTTGGAGCTAGTGTACACTACTCTAACACTCCTGTTGTTGCTTCCGTGTATATAAAGGATTGATTGCTATTTTGCTCGTATTTTGTCTCATCAACAACCTAGTATCGAGGAAAAACCTCATCATTATTAACTTGAAAAGGCTCAGTTGGAACCATTGCACTAATTATCATGTCTTCATTGAGTCGTTCTGGAACGTGGAAGCTGTCATCTACAAAATCGAATACCGCCACTGCCGATACCACCATCGATGCGGTCAGTGGTTCATCTCCAAATACCGAATTGCTGTTGGACAACCAACCTGATTCCACAAACATCTTGATCGAAAGGTACAACAAGTACAAAGGATTGATCAAGAACCTTGAACATTTTACAGAAAATTACTTGACAGTGATTTCGGCCTCGGCCAAATCCCACGAGAAGCTGAAGAGCAAGTCTGCCAACGGAGCCATTCCTCAGTTCGAATCTGATCCCGCCAGTGATGTTCCTGTTAGTGGGTCTACCGCTGCTGTAAAGAGAGCAGAAACTGTTGATGCCACCGTGCCAATGGATATCAACACCTTCATGGAATCGTTAAGATTGAAGATTGATCAGATGCACAGTAGCTCAGTTGAGACTGAAAAGGCAATAAGAACGCAGGTGTTGCCAGAATTTAAAAAATTACTCAACGAAGTTCAATCGAGAGAGCAAGACTTTATTAACTTGAGCACCAAAGAACAGAAAGAGCTCAAAAAAGTTCACAACACCAGTCAAAAGGAACTACTCAAACTTGAAGAATCTATCTCTTCCTTTGATAATACGTATGATTCTGGAAAGGTTGACTACCATTCCGACCCATACCTGATCAAGAGAGCAGTCCTTTACCATGCTGACAATCAAATCCAAAAGGAAAACACTCACATTGACTTCTTAGAAAGTAATGAACTATCAATGAAAATTCTTGAATCTCAAATCCTTCAAATCTTGAAAAAGATATTCAACAGTCTCTCCACATTGTTGACCAACTACTACGGCACAAACGTTAATGTGTTCCAGGAGTTGAATACCAAACTAACCTCTGTCCCGAACAATCTCGAATGGGAGAAGTTTGAATCCAAGAATTCAAACCATCTTGTTCTGGCGTCATCGACAGATCCTAAGTTAGAGGAGCAAGTCCAAAGCATGTCTATCAATACTGGTGATTCACTGGTTAGGCCTACTTTTGAACCGGCCAAGAATTCATTGAAGAGGGATATTGAGCACGTCACCTTCAAGAACAAAGGCCATCAAGCAACAGAACCAATATTGGAGGGTATCCTTCTCAAGAAAGGTGGTCATATCAAGAAGTCGTACACATCAGCGTACTACGTGATCACCAGATCTCGTTACTTGCTGGAATTCCCATCGAGATCCGCCGAGTCGTTCCAACCATCGTTGATTCTTTACTTACCTGAATGTTTCATCAGAGATGTTGCCCATGAAGGTAAATTCAAGTTCATCCTTCAAGGTAAGGATGGTTCCTCGGTCATTAAAACCAAAAAGAACTACACGTTCAAGGCTTCTTCCGAAGACGAATATTTGACCTGGTTTAATGTTATCAGTGAGGTCAGTGGGCTGATGCATTCCAATGCTGAAATCAAGTCATCCTCTTTGGTCAAGAGTGATGATGAACCTACTGACGACGAGTCACCCATTACTGCTAACCCTTGATTGAACCCGCCTGTGTTCCAATGTATATTTGTTTTTGATTTGTCCTGTTTACTCTTTACTTTTCTTTTTAGCGGTGGTCCATCTTTTTATTTCTACGAGACGCTACCCTTTTCATTAATTCTCCAATTTTATGTTTCTGAATCCAGTGCTATAAGCTTCACTTCGATCATGGAGCTATTTCTCGTCTGATTTGCAGTACTTGCTCCGCGTGTAGTTTTGAAATTTGATCATTATCATAAAGAGTATAGAAGCTAGAAAAAACAAGCAGCGTCGAGTGTCCAACGAGCTAAAGGAGGGGAAGTACTGAATTGCATAAAAAAATAAAATTGAAAAAAAGGCCTTCAAAACTTTGCCCACCGCTGGGCACCGCAATCATCATCATAAGATACCCAAAATCTTCTTTCTCTTGACAGCCTTCTCTTGAACCACCATACCATCTTCAGCAAACGGATTGACATCATAGTCGGCGAAGTTTCTATGGCTCACCTTATGCGCAAACAACAAATCCAACTCTTCTGGGGTTCTATCTTTAGTCTCTGGCAACCTAAAGAAAGCCCAAATCAAACAGATAGTACATGTTCCCATGTGGAAAAAGCATGTCTTACCACCCCAATTCCAAGCAGTCTTGTTGATCATGTATGGGTTAATAACTCCAACAATGATAGCGGCAACGTAGTAACTAAGTCTTGCAAGTGAAGCTGATTTTGCCCTTAGTCTCATGGAAGAAGTTTCTGAAATAATTGGGAAGCAGATTGGACCTAGTGTGAGATAGAATGAGAGAGCCCAGAAAAACAAGATACCACCTTGAGCCATTAACACTGAATCTGAAGTTGAAACTGCTGCCATGATACCAATAGTTAGCAAGATGGCATCACACCAGAATAATCCAATGACATATAAGGTTCTTCTTCCAACATACGTCATAATCCATCCAGATGCCACGACACAGATAAACGCTAGACCCAACATACCAACAGTAAATTTGTAAGCATTTTCTGATGAGATACCTGCTTGGAACAAGAAATACGTAGGAGTTCCTGCGATACTTAAACCACACAAGATTTGAGATGCGTACGTCATGGTAACAACTTCAGTTCTTCTGAGATCGACACCCATGAAACATTCTTTGTAGGAAGAACCACTCTGGATTTCATCTTCGATTTCCAAAGTATGGATGATTTCAGCAACGTATTTCGTAGCGGTTTCATAATTCTCAGGGATGGTGAGTCTTTTCAACGATTTTTCTGCTCCGGCATAATCTCCCTTTTTGCATAGCCACCATGGTGATTCAGGGCAGAAGTAGACACCAATAATCAATGGAACAGGCCACATCCATTGTAATCCAAATGGTAGCTTGTAACCCAATGCCTCTGTACTTGTAGAAAATTGTTGCATGACACCAGCAGCAATCAATTGGCCAATCACCCAGCAAAGATCAACATAGATGGCCATGTAACCTTTCAACCTCACAGGTAGCACTTCCATAGGATAAGTAGGCGCCATACTGGCAATGACACCCCATCCGATAGACATCAACAATTCACCAGCTAGTAGCATTCCTAGGTTCTTAGCAAAGAAGATAATGAATGTGAAACATATACAGGCACCCAAGCTTCCAATGACGGTCTTTCTAAAGCCAAATCTGTCTAATAACAAACCATTGATGACAGCTCCAATAAAACATCCAACTTGAGTTGCGTTACCAATACTGTTCTGCCAGACGACTGGGATGGAGTACCCAATACCCTCATAATAAGTACCGTATCTTTCGACAAAGGCAGGTTGGGCATAGAGTGAATTCACCAAGACAATGTCGTAACCTTCCATGATGATACAGAAGGAAATGATCATTGAAAACCCACATGCCTTCCAGTATAGTCTCAGGTTCTCCTTGATGGATAGACTATGCTCTAACTCTGTGGCTTCCTTGGCGTGTTGAACAAGGTACTTATCATCTTCGTACTTTTCTAATCCGTCACCGACAACTTCTTCATGTTCAAGATGGGAGGAGGTTGGTTTGAGATTGATCTCAACTTGAGTTTTAATCTCTTCAGTAGACATTTTTGATGTGCTAGTAATTTTTCATATGATTTGTGGCTGTGCCGAGAAAAATTTCTTGCTGAAGACTGCTTTAGCCTTCCTTCAATTCGAAGGATAATAGTTGATCTACTTATACAAGATTTCAATGGTCAACTTCTGAGGGGATATTATTGACAAATTTGAGTTTATAACCCGAAATTATCAAGCTATCTTAGTATGGGGTCTTACCAGCTCTACAGCACATAAATGTTCATTGTTTTAAAGGGAAGGGAGAGAGAAGTGAGAAGTAGTGTAGAGTTCGGTGACCTGACCTAAAATGGCACCCTTTCCAAAAACCTTTGGGGTAGTATTGTCTCAATTGACCAGATAATTCTTTTCACTGTATCGTAGATTATGGATGATGAATGGTGACAGAGAGAATGTGATGAGGGGGGGAGTAGAGCACTTCCATTTCTCCAGATGAATTTTGGTAGCAGGAGCTAGTTCATGCAGATGGAAGAAGCGCAATGGGTCCTAGATTTCACTCGCATACAATTACCTCCCTTGAAGGCTAAAGGTTTTAAGCTGATTACAATAGTGGAATCGTGTCTTTATTCGGAAGTGTTAATCTTTCAGTGATTGTCTTTGAACTTAAAGTCTGGGGAAAGGATTGTTCAATCGGAAGATCCCGCTATTGTCTTTATTCAGCGGGGCAGAAAAAGGCCAATAGGGTCTTTATGCATGCATAACCAAATTCTGAGGCTAACAACGAGAGCCACTGATAAATGACCGCAGCTTGGCATAGGTGTCCGGGAGCAGCATCCATCTGGTGACGTAAGTTGTACATCTCCAAAATGCAAAATGAGGGGAAAGTGACACATATGACGTGGCGTGTCTCCACAGTTGATGGTGGTTGGCTAGATCGTGATGTAGAGTGGCACAACTACAGGCATGAATTCATCGATTAGCCATGCCTACAAAAACCTACTTCCAGGTCTCAGAATTCAGTATGTCTTTTGGGATCTTGATTGTGAACATACAGATTGTTAAAAGAAAGGATCAAAAAAACAATCTTTCTCCTATCCATCGAAGAGATAGTACTGCTTGATAAGACAGATCGTCAAAAAGGTGATCCGTAAAAAGCGAGCGTATACATCAGGCGTGGTTCATGAGGTACCAAGCTGAACTATCGCCATCGACTACATCTGTACAGTCATTTATTCATCGTTTCAATACCTCGGTTGTCCGGTAAATTTTCTACTTGCTGAAACTAATTTTTTTAACCAATTGCAGAGGGATGGAGGAGAGTGTCTTGTTACCTGCCAGCCCAATAGGATATGGATGTACTTCCGTATACGTAAACTGCTAGCCTGCGTGAGCTTGTGTCACCGCATAGGGAAGCCATCGCCAAGTGTACTCTTCCTGATGGCTTCGTTTGAAAGCTATGGCATTGGAAAAGAAGGGAAACCTCCTCAATAAATAATTAAATTTGATTCAAAGAGGGGCTCCTAGGATTCAAATACTTTATTGTATACAGTAGCAATCGATCATTCCATGACTACGTTTAGCTCTAGTGAAATAAATCTCAAATAGGTACAACTCCCATATTTTCACACCCAGTGTGTACATCATCATTTGGTGCTGCCAAAAGCAGGTTGGTAGAATAGAATTTGAATTTACTTTTGCGATAAATGTTCAACCAATTGAATCAAATTTTCAACGAAAAAATAAAACGAAAATAAATTCAATAAAAAAGTGAACTATAATCAAGCTTTTCATTTTGGACCTTCCTTGATCCAGACTCTGAAATACTCACCAGGATTGACATTACCGGTGACAAAATAAGGAACAAAAGTGGCCTTCTTTCCATCAAGAATGGAATCCAAAACGACAAATTCGCAACCATTAACTGTTCTAAGAGCAGTAGAGAACTGTGTAGAGCTGGTGATTTGGGCATTGTCAACTGCCTTTTCACCTTGACCTTCATAACCAGAATTTTCCAAAGCGTAGACGAAAGGCCCTCTTTCGATCGCCAGACATCCAGAATTGGCCAGAACTTTAGGATTTGGCTTTATGATGCGGACTGGAAGATTGAAATCAAATTGAATGATTTCGTCCACATACTTTTTCTTTGGTAGGTGTAGGTAGCCATCACTCTTCAAGAAAGATCCAGGTGTAGAAACTTCGTAGTGATCAGTGTCTGGCTTTCTGATGGCAAGTTCAATTGGCTTAGTAGAGGAAATAGAGATGGTGATACCACCCTCATTTGGATAATTGGTGGTAATCTTCATGTCTAGCGTTTCATTCTTAATGACGGTACCAATGAATAGATTGATTGCAACCAGATCGTCCTTGATAGTCAAGACGTACTTCTCTAGTGAGTTGAACAGCTTAGAAACATTTGGAGGGCAACAAGAACATTCAAACCATTCACTTCTCTTCTTTCCACAACCAACCACCGGTTGATCGTAATAGAATGCCTTACCATCAATTGAGATACCACATAAGATATCATTATACAAGGCTCTTTCCATAGTTTGTGCAACTTCCGAGTCCAATCTATCCTGAAGCATTCTTTGAGCTAGGAAGCAGATGGCAATGGAAGCACATGTTTCATTGTAACAGTCCCATCTCAAATCATACTTTTCACCAAAACCTTCCCATTTTGCAATGGAACCAATACCACCAACGATATGCATCTTCGTATCAACCATGTCTCTCCATAACGCTCTCACCGTGTCCCTTAGAGATTCATCTCTGGTGATGTTGTATAGACCTTGAACTCCAGTCAACAGATAACAAGCACGAACAGCATGACCTTTAATCTCTCGTAGTTGTCTGATTGGCTTTTCTGCTTGACAGTACCAGAAAGATGGGAAAGGAACTGGGAAATTCTCTGTAGTAATGTCCTCCCTTCCTTCTGGATATATCTTTGCTTCATTTAAGTAATATTCACCATTGTTTCTTCCTCTTTCGTCAATAAAGTATTGTAACAAGTTAAAATACTTTTCATCGTATCTAACTTCCAGTAGCCTGACCAATGCTAGTTCAATCTCTGGGTGACCTGGATAACCTTTGGATTGCATAGGACCAGGACCAAAAGTGTGCGCAATGTAATCCATGTAGCGACACATAGTGTCTAAAAGATTTGTCTCTCCGGTGGCTTCATAGTGGCTAACTGCAAACTCAAGTAGGTGACCAGCACAGTAAAGTTCATGTTCCCACAGCAAATTTTTCCATCTCCCTTTAGGATTGACCGTGGTGAAGTATGAGTTGATGTAACCATCTGGTTGCTGCGCATTGATGACCATCTCAACTGCATCTTCAATCCAATCGGTGAATTGCTTATACTCAGCTGACTCCTTGTCAGTGATGTACTTCAAACCATTACAGACACCCTCGGTAAATTTGGCCAAGTCTGAGTCCCAAAAGATGTGCGGTTTGATATCGGTGTCTTTCTTTGGATCGTACTTTAGCCGTAAAAAGTCCCATCTGCCTGTTTCCTTCATCTGTCTGTACATTGAAGGTAGAGTGGAGGATCTGGTGACGTCTAGTCGCTTGTTCCAAAACGTATCATCTATCTTTAAAGTTGTCATGGTGTTGAATTCGGTGAGAGTAGTAGTTGTCTGGTTGGTCGGTCAGAGTGCTGCAGTTTGAAAGGTAACCGTGCTTCCATTGATGAACAAAAAATTCAAAGATAGATGGACTATAAATAAGTTGAGGGGATTCCTCCCACTTATTTATATCATGAAAAACTCATCAACATATTCATTTGATTGAAGATCTTATAATGTGGAGAACATGATTCGGTCTCTGTCTATCTTTAATTCCTCCACCAACATTACCTCAAACGGTGGTCTTCACCGCACAGCCGCATATGCAGCCGCAGATCAGATAAAGTATGAAAAGGGTTGCAGCCGCATATTATTTCCAATTTAACCATCTAACGGGTCAAGAGAAGTGCAACAAGTCGAGAAAACAAACATGTGCTCGACAGGCGGAGCACCAAAAATAGAATAGGCAATTTCATTAAATTATATCAATGAGGGTGTTTGGAGAGGATGATGGCCAGAGATTGACACCACCCCTGCGCTACGTTCTCTATGAGTTCAGTTGAAGACGTCTGTCTAGTACGGCAGACTTGCCATTAGACAATTGCGCTAACGATGAACGGAGACTAGCCATAATATTAGTTCTTTAATGATGATGATGGTGATGGCTTTTGGTATTTGTGGTTGTGTCTGCCTGTCTCTGTGCTACTTCTCAGTCCGGATACAGTGACACATTAAGTAAGCATCGCGCAATGGGACCTAAAAGCGACGTGTATGTGCACACCTTATAATGGTGTCTGATTGATCCCCACATGGAGTAGTTGTTAAATCCGAGGGAGGGGTACGTGTAAGACTAAAGCATGAGGAAAGGGGAGCATCTCCATATCGGGAAACAGTACGGCAGTTTTTGCAGAGCTATTTTTACAATACAGGCACCATTAAAATACTCAAACGAATCTCCTTCTAAGCATCAGAAACATCATATGTTTGTATATATCTCTTCGCTCCAATTTTACATCACCCCTATTCTAAACGAGAGTAATAGCCTCTGAAAACTCTTTATAGAGACACCAGCAGTCCATATCACAATGTCAGCAAGTAACCAGACCATCACTGAAGTATCATCACTCTCTCATTCTGAGATCAGGGTCGACTTGAACCGTACCATTGCTCCAGTAGACACCAAGATCTATTCAGGATTCATCGAACACTTGGGAAGGTGCATCTATGGAGGAATTGTGGATTATGACAATCCAGACCAATCCAAAATCAACGAGAAGGGATACAGGGTTGACGTTCTTGAATCGATCAAGGAATTGGAGATGCCTGTCGTTAGATGGCCAGGTGGTAACTTTGTCTCGAACTATCACTGGCAAGATGGAGTAGGTCCGCTTTCCGAGAGGAGGATCAGACCTGAATTGGCTTGGTCTTCGGATAAGAAGAAGTTTGAAGAACCAAACAGTTTTGGAACGGATGAGTTCTTACAGTGGTGTGAAGATAACCATTTCGAACCTTACCTTTGCTTGAACATGGGTACTGGTACCTTGGAAGAGGCTTTGGCTTGGGTTGAGTATTGCAATGGGAATGGTAACACCTATTATGCATCAATGAGAAGAAAGAACGGTAGGGAAAGGCCATGGAACGTCAAGTATTGGGGGTTAGGTAACGAGATGTGGGGAGAATGGCAAATCTGTGCAAGATCAAAAGAATCATACGCTGATATGGCTTTCGAATGGGCCAAGGCAATCAAAGTGTTGGATTCCTCTACAAAGTTGATCTCTTGTGGTTGTACTGGTTACAGTGCCGATTGGGACGTTCATGTCATTATGAAGTTGGCTAAAATTGTCGACATGCATAGTATTCATATCTACACTTCTTCCAAGGATTATTATAAGAATGTCACCAATACAGCTGCTGCTGAACAGGCGATTCAGATAACTTCCAAATTGATAGATTTGGCAACCATTAACTATCCTGCAACGTCAACTTCGGTTGATGGTACAGTCGTTGAGAAGCCTCCTATCAAGATCTGTTTTGATGAATGGAACGTTTGGGATCCGATTAGGGCGGATGGATCAAAAGGTTGTGAGGAGCAATATACGCTTTCCGATGCCCTTGCTGTTGGATCATGGCTGAACGTTTTCATTAGACAGTGTGAGCATTTGGGAATGTGTAACATTGCGCAGTTGGTTAACGTTATTGCTCCAATCATGTCCAATTTAACAGGAATGTTTTTGCAAACCACCTATCATCCACTCAGATTGTTCTGCAAGTATATGAAGGATGGAGAATCGTTGAATCTGCACGTTAAGACTCCTCTATACAAGGGTGAGACAGGTAATGATTGGGACAAAAACTTGGCATGGGCTCCAACGTTGGACAAGAAAATTACCCTGTTGGATGCATCCGCCATTATTAAGAGTAACACCACAGATACGACCATATTTTTGGCTGTTGTTAACAGATCGTTAGACGAGGACGCTACAACTCAGGTGATTTTCAACGAAGAAGCTGGAATGATCAAGGAGGTTTATGAATGGGAGGTGTACCATGATGACATTGATGCTACAAACACGTATTCGGATCCTAATGTTGTTGGTACAACTGAAGGTGAGGTGTCAGTTGCAGGTGATAGTTACAAGGTTGAATTGAGCTTCAAGAAGCACTCATTCAAGTTGGTCAAGCTAGTCTTACGGTAATCGTTGCGGGCTGATTATCCTATCTGTTGTGCAATTGAGCCTTGCAAATTGATAGCCATAACTCATAATTCCTTTCTAGAATTCTTTTACAACATTTATTCGAGCTTCAGTTTAACCATCAAGCAGCTTTCGGTAGCACGTAGCCATCATAAAATTTTCAGGGAGATTCCAATTCGATAATATGAGATTCCGCCTCCATTGTCGCAAGAAAGGCACTGCCCTGTTTTAATGAGGATGGAAAATTTTTCCAAAATGGAGGAGGTTCTGTGTCTCTTTGGACACCAAAACCTTTTTGTACAACTTCCCTCTTCTCTGCTTTTTTGTTCTTTTCATTCAAAATACAAATTAATTGTTTTTGTTTGTAAGTAAGATGACCCATCACCATTGAATACCACATGCCTTGAACAATCACCAGGTTGATTCTAAGATTGCCTAATCTACTGCAGTTTTTGGAAGGATCCATCAGTTGATTAGGAGCTCCAGTTTTAGGACTGATTGTTCAATCATTGATTTCTTGATTGATTGATCGATTTAAGATACTCAAATGAAAAATGCGAGTATTATTACTATCAAGTTACCAACGCTTAATGCCTTTACGTTTATCCTATTTTTTATATATAACCCTTTGAATCTTTTTAAGTTTCAAAGAGTAGAATATAATCAAGCCTACAATGGTTAATGTGAACACTTTTGCGTTGGAAGATTAATATCTTTATCCCCGTATGGTTTGGCCTAGATTTCATTGGTTTAGACGGAAGTTTGTTGGGATTCACGTTCTTTCAAGCTATGGTTTTTACTGTATTGGTTTGGGCTGGATCGGGGATGGATAAGGACGACTCCACCTTGCTTAGACGAAATCAATGTCTTTGTAGGACTTTTATCACCCTCCTAAATCTTTTACGTACTATATATTAATATGGTATAATGATTGTAGATTTCGAAGTTAAATAAAACTTTTTTAAGGACTGTATTATTGTGTGTAACCTTTGAACCTCTCACTAGCAGACAATCTAAACGAAGTTTTCAGGCGCAGCCGGGGTTATGAGGTTAGGTGAGGTGTGATAGGTACCACTCACTCAGTAAACGAAACCAAGTGAGACAATCTTGATGAGAGCTTCAAGCAACACCCAAAAAGTGCAATCAGTGGTGATGAAGGACAAGGGACTTGGGCAAGGGACCCAATTGATAGTTTGGTTGTCTGCTTGTATATATACTATAGGGAACGAACTGGTAAGCGTGTACTGGAAATGGAAGGGGGGGTGGTTTGTTCAGTGTTATACGAGGACGCATCAACACGCTTGCTTCACCTGTTCGTTCAGTCGACCGGACCGTGTGGCCTTGGAAGTGGCCATGGGCGTGGGCGTGGGCGTGGTGGAGCAAGTGCCTCGGCCAGTGTATATGTCTATGTCTATGTCTATGTCTATGTATGTATGTATGGTGGGTTTGGGGGCCTGTTCTATTAATATAGTTAGTAGAGAGAGCACACGGGCAGTGAACGCAATTACCAAAGTGGTAATAGCTATTTTATTGTGTGTATTTATGCCATGCCATGGCCATATATCATTTATCTAACTAAACACCCTTGGAGCGCCCATATAGACTAGCACATACATACAGTTAGACATACAGTTAGACATACAGTTAGACATACAGTTAGACATACATACATAAAACACCCATACTCTCAACACTCTTGTCTCTTGATACTTTTAGGTTAACAACCATCATCAGACACTCAAAGAACAACCAGTCTAGCCCAATATAGAGTCAATCCAAAATGAGTGTAAGTATACCCAACCTTTGTTTTCTCGAAAAGGTGAAAAACAATCCACTCAGTTGTTTGAAATAAAGACGGTGCCCTCGTTTTTTTTCCTGTCCTTTGTGCTTGAAAGACAAAGCGCAGTCCAACCACCGCTATCTACCGGAACATGGTCATACCCTTTAATAGTGAACCACCAATATAACAGCAAATAAGAAAGGATAACTGCTTAGTTTACGGCTCAACAAAAAGATTGCAAAACGCGTGTGCAAACCTGGTTTCAGCAACTGTAAGCCCGAAGAAGTTTCACAAACAATTAAACGTATACTAACTCGTTTTGGAATAATGGTGATCAATCGCCAAACAATTATATTTTCAACAGTACGATAATCCTTACGCTGCTGGTCAGGGGAACCCCTACGATCATTCCAACACATACGAGATGAACTCTGGTGTTAACAACACCAATGCTTTCTTCTCCCAGGTTCAATCCATCAAGGACGACCTAGTTGACTACAACGATCTCATTGAGAGATTGGAAAGACTCCAAATTGATTCCTTGAGCGCAATTGGTTCTGATGAGATTACCTCCCTACAAAAGCAGATTAACAACACTAACAACAACGTTACAGACCTACAAAAGAACACCATCAAGCCAAAGCTTGAAGCTCTCTACAAACTGTGTGGTTCTGACACGGATAAACAACGACAGGGAGAGAACTTAACTTCCCAATTCAGAACTTCCATCACAAGACTAGCCAAAGTTGAAGATAGCTATAACCAAGCAAACAAGCAAAAGGCAATCAACCAGTACAAAATTGTCAACCCTGATGCAACCTACGACGAAGCTGCCGAATTTGTCTATCAATCAGGCGACCAGCACGTTTTTGACAATGCCATCAGAATGTCCAACAGAAAAGGTGAAGCCATGACGGTCCTACAAGAAGTTCAAGCAAGACATATGGAGGTTGAAAGGACAGAAAAGATGGCTGCTGAATTGACACAGCTATTCACGGATTTGCAAGATTTGGTGTTTGAACAGGACGTTGTCTTTGATCAAGTTAATGATCATGTTGCCGTTGCACAGGAACATCTAGAGAAGGGTGATGCCAATGTTGTCAAGGCTAGAGATCATGCCAAGAAAGGTAGAAAGTTGAGGTGGATTCTATTCTGGATTGCTGTTGTCTTGATTTGTGCTATCGTCGGTGGTGTTGTTGGTGGTGTTCTTGGTAACAGGAATAAATAAATTCGATGAAACTTAAAGATGAAAAACTTGCAGCTGAGGAAAGAATGTTTGAAGGTTGGGTTCGTCATTGAAGTGTTCACAAATTCTTTTGTACTAACCTGTCGAAAATATCAATTAAATATGTTTCGCATCATCATATAGTTTTCCAATCCTCATTCTTTTTTACCTCTTTTTCTTTTTCTCCTTTGTTTTTTCACCCATTTCTGTTATGCTTAATGTTTGGGGCTTGTTGTTAATCGTTTACTTTCAAGCTCAGACCCTTGTGCTTTCTTACTTTTATTCTGTTTTCTTTCTCCTTCCTTTTTTTTTCTCTCTCTCCCTCTTTATCTTCATAACTCTGTCTCTCTTTTCCGCCTAATCCCACCATAAAATATGTGGTATCAGTCAGCTCCATCAGGTCGACTTTCCGCACATTCACTTGAAGAGCACTCGCTCACTCACTGGCCGAGCTTGCTCAGTATAAAAGCCGACAGCGAGTAGTCTGGAAAAGCCGCTGCGTATGCATGCATGTGGGCGTGGGTCGGTGGGTGGATAATATTATCATGCCATGTTGGATATCTTTTTTTTTTCACGTTTCCAATTTTTCACCAACGTTTAATGAAGGGTTCAAAAGGATAATCCCAAAGCAATTTGTTCAGTTCCTCAAGCGGAAGCTGTATTCTTCTATTCAGTACCGAGCAGATTATATCATATGTCACAGACATCGACGGAAGGTTTTCTATAGAAATGACAGAACTCGAACCAATCATCATCCCTTCGAAGAGGTCTCATTCCCTCGACCCACAATCGGATCCAATCAATAACAAGAAGATACCTATGATGATCACCATCAAACAATCAGCCGAGGAAGAACGCAGAGCAAAGGACTACTTCCAACAACACATTTTTGACTCAGAATACAAAGACTCTTTGAAGCAGTCCATATGCGACTCTCAGCCTTACAGATGGGGAACCATCAAGAATCTAATCGATGATCAGTTACTCCGTAATGTCAGAAAAGAAATCATGGCTGAGATCAGCTTCACCAAAAAGGAAACGGATATATACAAGGTTCATCAGTCCGGTGATTTGGCTAACCTTTCAGGAATGTCAAAGGATGATCTTTCAAGGTTGCCTAGCTTGTACAAACTCAGATCGGCAATCTATTCGCAGACTTTCAGAGACTACATCTCGTACGTGACAGGTTGCGGGAAACTAAGTGGTGTCAAGACCGACATGAGTATCAACACGTATACCAAAGGATGCCATTTGTTAACGCATGACGATGTCATTGGTTCAAGAAGGGTCAGTTTCATCCTGTACATGCCTGAACCAGGAAAGACATGGAAACCACACTATGGTGGTTCTTTAAGGCTGTTTGATTCAGTGGTTCCTAATGTCCCCAAGTCTGACGTTTACTGCAAGCTCACTCCACAGTTCAACCAGATTGCCTTCTTTACAGTTCAGCCTGGTTTGTCCTTCCATGACGTTGAGGAGGTTAGAGTGGATAAGCAAAGGTTGTCCATTCAAGGATGGTTCCACATTCCTCAGTACGGAGAGGATGGGTATGTTCCAGGCGAGCAGGAACGTACTGAGGCAAAAAGTACGTTGCAACAGTTGGAATCAAAGGAGTTGAAAGAGTACGATTTCCCTAAGATCCAATTCAGTGGCCTGTCCGAGATTCAATTGGGTGAGTTGAATGTTGTCGGTGAAGAACTTACAAAGGCTGATGTTGCCTTCATGAGCGAATTCATGAACTCAGCTTTGCTCTCCAAACAGTCAATTGCAAATTTGAACACTATCTTTACAGAAGAATCGGTCGTTGATATACATCAGTTCCTAAACCCATCATACGCGGATCTACTCAAGTCACAGATGAAAATGTTTGAACTGAATGAATACCCAGCAATGCCAAACAAGCAGTCCGATGTGAAATTCCCATGGAAATTGGCCGTTCCACCACATAAGCAAAGGTACACCTACATCGATGGCTCCCAAGAACAACCTATCGAGTCAGCATCAGATATCTTCAAAGTGAACCAACAGCTTCCTCAAGAATCTCCAAACTTCCAACTAACGCAACAGTTGAGCAATCTCACGATTTCCCCTGTTCCTGAAGTTGAACTGAAGGAAAACTCTTCCCTTGTGACGATCCGTGAGACAACCGCAAAGTTAATCGAGTTGACCACGTTTTTGAAGTCGACTCCGTTCTTGAAGTGGTTATACCTGATAACTGGTCTTTCCGTAATTCAAGATCAGTTGTTGATTAGGAGGTTCAGGCCAGGACATGACTTCATCCTAGCTTCCAAGTTGGACGAGGAGACTGACTTGGAGAGGGTCCTCGGCGGTGTCTTGGAGGCAACGTTGAATCTGACGCCTTCTGAAGGCTGGGAGGGCGGTGATGTTGGTGGTTATGAACTTTGTATGACTAATGATGACGATGAAAATGATGACGAAGACGAGGACGAGGATAAAAATGCAGGTGGTGGGATGAAAGCACCTGTTTTAGAGATGAACCAGTTCAATGAGGACGAGGCTGCCATTTATAAGTCCTCCGATAAGACAGATTCGGTCGTTTATGAGTCTCAGGCATGCTGGAACAAGTTGAGCATCATGTTTAGAGATGAGAGTGTATTGAAGTTTGTCAAGTATGTCAGTTTCAATGCGAAGGGTTCGAGATGGGACATTAGCTGTTCTTGGAAGTGCAAGAATGATGGTGAGGATGCGGATGAGTCAGAGGAAGAAGAGGCTCATCAGAATCGGTCCAGCACCCACATTCATGGTAACCATTGCCACCACGATGATGTGAAAAATGAAGTGCCCAAAATTACGAGTCCCTCTATGATTACCGCTGGTCTTGGTGGATATGCAACCGATGAGGAATCGGACGATGAGGAGAACATGTGCGGTGATCGTTGTGGATGTGGTAGCTGTTGAGATATTCCATAAGCAGAACGAACCCAAAGAAACTGGTACTACTTATATGGATTTAGAGACGATGTTTGTTAGAACCTTCTACGTATAAATTAATGATGTTATGTTACTGATGAGCAATCACTCATTTTGACAGATCCCATTGAGTGGTGTCTAGTAATCAGAGGCAACTCGTTTATTCAACCTGAATAATCAATCAGTCAACAGCTTCAGTTAACCTTGTGCGGCTCAATAGAATTTGCGCTGCAACGCCGCATGACAAAAGCCGCACGCAGTTCTTTAATGAATAAAATTAAAAAATGACACAGCCCTGTGCACTCACTACTCTGTCTCTGTCTCACTTTTACCGCATAATTTTTTCATTTTTTCATTTTCCATATTACAGGTGCTAACCCTATCATCACCACTACTGGACAGAAAAAAAATTGGGAGAGGGAGTGAGGAAGGTTTGAATGAAATTACTGTGACTCACTGTTGAAATAGGTCGTCAATCAACCAGTCAGTTTGTAGTATCAGCATCTCACACAGTCACAGGTGAAACCGTCGATTCTGTATATGTTCAAGTACACATCAATTCTTTCACTTAAGCATATATTCAAGAGAAACATTTCATCACCATCACCATTGTCACTTGCGTTACTCACTAGATATCATCACACATCATCGTCAAGATTCATTATCCAAGAAATATACAACCCTAAACGAAAAGCTGCAATCATGACAGGATCTATAGATACACTAACTTCGTCATTGAAGTCTCTAAATTTAGAACTTCCACCACCGGTCACCAACTCCTTCCCTGAATCCAACACGGTTGATCTCTGTAGAAACTTCATCGCCGAACAGCTCTCCCAACTAGCCGGCGTGGATAAGTCTCTGGCATATCAAGGTTTAGAATGGTCTTCCGTTTTGGAAAAGGGTGATTTGATCGTCCCATTGCCAAGGCTAAGATTAAAGGGTAACTTGGACGAGTTGGCAGTTCAACTAGCTGACAAGTTCCCATTGGGGGGATACTTGGACAAGGTTGTCCCAGTTGGTAAATTCCTACAGTTTTACTTCAATCCTCAATTCTTGCTAAGTTTCGTCACCAAGGATGTGTTGAACAGAGCCGGTGATTATGGTTCTTCACCATTGGGTAAGGATAAGAAGATCATCATTGAATTTTCTTCTCCTAATATTGCCAAGCCTTTCCATGCTGGCCATTTGAGATCCACCATTATCGGTGGGTTTTTGTCAAACCTTTATGAGAAGTTGGGATGGGATGTTGTTAGAATGAACTATTTGGGAGATTGGGGTAAGCAGTTTGGTTTACTTGCTGTTGGATTTGAGAGGTATGGTTCTGAAGAGTTGTTGAAAGAGGAGCCTATTCAACACTTGTTTGACGTTTACGTTAAGGTTAATCAGGATATAAAGAAGGAGGAGGAAGATGCTGAGGCTAGTGGTGTTAGTCTTGACGAGAAGGCTTCTACGGACGGTTTGGCTAGAGCTTTCTTCAAGAAGATGGAACAAGGAGATGAATCTGCGATTAGTCTATGGAAGAGATTCAGAGATTTATCCATTGAGAGATACATTAGTACCTATGCTAGATTAAACATTGTTTACGACGTTTACTCTGGTGAATCTCAGATTGGTCAGGAGATCATGGATGAAGTTACGGAGGTGTTGAAGGAAAAAAAGATTGCCACTGAAGATAGAGGTGCCTTGTTAGTTGACTTGAAGAACTTTGGTGAGAAGAAATTGGGTAAAGTGTTGGTGCAAAAGTCAGATGGTACGTCACTATATTTAACCAGAGATTTGGGTGCTGCCATTGAGCGTAAAGAGAAGTACAATTTTGACAAGATGATCTACGTTATTGCAGCCCAGCAGGATCTACACACCAAGCAATTCTTCAAGATTTTAGAATTGATGGGAAACAAGTGGGCCAAGGATGAATTACTTCATGTCAATTTTGGTATGGTTTTGGGTATGTCAACCAGAAAGGGTACCGTTGTCTTTTTGGATGATATCTTGGAAGCTGTCAAGTTAAAGATGTTGGAGATCATGCAGCAGAACCAAGACAAGTTTGCACAGGTTGAAGATCCAGAAAAGGTTGCCGATTTGGTTGGTATATCTGCAGTCATGATTCAAGACATGCAATCAAAGAGAGTCAACAACTACGAGTTCGGTTGGGAGAGAATGTTGTCCTCCGAAGGTGATACTGGTCCATACTTGCAATACGCACATTCAAGACTGAGATCCATCGAAAGAAACTGCGATGTTGATCCAAGTGAACTTCTAACTGCCAACTTATCGTTGGATAACCTATGTGGTTCGGAAGAGGCATTGAAGGGCCAAGGTTTGTCAGAGGAAGTTCTGGCAAAGAAGCTAGATCAATTGGCCAATCAAAAGGAGAAGGTGCAAGCATTGATCAGAATCATCACTTCTTATCCAGATGTGTTGAGATATTCATCAAAGAATCACGAACCATCAACGATCGTGACTTATCTGTTCAAACTGACGCATCAGTTCTCATCGACCTACAAGGTTTTGAGAGTGATGGGTGAGGAAAAGGATGTCTTGTTGGCAAGATTGGCCTTGTTTAGTGCCGTTAGACAGGTTTTGCATAACGGTTTGCTGTTGTTGGGTATTACTCCTGTTGATAGAATGTAAGGTGCCTCATTATCGATGTGATATTTGAATTGAATAAGGATAATGCATGTTAGCTCTTGCTGTTTTTATAGTCTTGAAATGTTATATTTCTTGTTTTCTCTTGTACTAGCACATACAACAAGTACTCTGTTGCGTGGTGTTTATTTTGTCGCTGTTCAAACTTTAATGTATTAAGAAACCAATGAAGGTGAAAAATTAACGTTTTAGAGTGAGTGCCCCTCCCCCACAAATCGCTCGATTGGTCCATCCGTTGAGTGTGTTGTAGTCTATTTTGCATCCATGGGGAAGCCACCAGGGACTTTCCCCTCGTTTGCAGCACGCGGTACGCAGCAGGTAGCAAGGGGGGGAGGGGGCGAAGGGCGGTAGCGGTGACTTTGCTGGGGCAGACAGTGACCATGACCATGGATAGACTGGAAAAAAGGATGATGAAGTTGAAGATGAGAAGAAATGTTATTAAATAATGAAAGATGGAGTGCTTGACAACTAGAAAGGATGGTTTTGGTGTATGTGTGTTGATGAAGAGATAGTGTAACGTAAAGATATATATAAGCAGCATAATAGACCGAGCTCCTCTCTGTCTCATTAGTCACTCTTATATAAGGCCCACCCTCCGCCATTACTAACTAAATCCACCAGTAATTTTTCACCCACACCCACATATACGAAGAAACTGCCCCGAGAGTCAACCTTGGAGTTCCTCAGTTCAATTCAGAAGGGATCGTTTTCCATTCATTTATCCATCTCCAATAAATTATTTGAATACAGATCTTCTCATATAGCAACATCATTCACAGACCAAGTATCCTTACATTGTCTACACAGATCAAACCATGACTGAAATCAAGTTCACCCCAATACCCGAAGCATTGGAGGCATTCAGTAAGTACAGATTATTCTTCTCCGCCGTCAAAATTGAAAAATCCAAGTCTTCTCCCCTTCGTCAAACCTCTAGTACACACTAACTAACACACTCGAATGAATTCCTTGAGATTCATCATCCTAATATTGCAGAAAACGGTGAGTTTCTAGTCGTCATGGACGACGAAGACAGAGAAAACGAAGGTGATCTAATCGTTGCCGCTCAACACATGACGCAACAAAAGATGGCATTCTTGGTCAAGCACTCCTCAGGATATGTCTGTGTGCCTTTGTCACAGGAAAGGGCAGATAAACTCGATCTACCACTGATGCTACAACACCAATCTGACAGACACGGCACGGCATACACCATAACTGTTGATTACAGGGAAGGTACAACGACAGGTATCTCTGCCCACGACAGGTCTCTAACCACTTTTCAGCTGGCAAACCCTGATAGTAAGGCCGACGATTTCATGAGACCCGGACATATATGTCCATTGAGAGCAAAGGCTGGGCTACTAAGAGAAAGAGTTGGACACACCGAAGCTGCTGTTCAGTTGTGCCAGCTGACCGGTTTGGAGCCTGCTGCTGCAATCTGTGAGTTGGTTAAAGAGGATGATGGGTTGATGATGAGATTGGGCGACTGCCATGCCTTCAGTGAAAAGTATGGTACCAAGTTGATCTGTATCAAGCATCTGATTGAATACATGGATGAACATAAGTTGTAAGAGAAGGATTCATGACTTGATTCATGAATCATGTTTTGCCGTCGTATGATTTACACAGATTCTACACTTTTATGGACCCATGCTTTTTTCACCTCTGTATCACTTTCGTGGCTTCGTATCTCTCACCTGTACCCAATAGCGTCTATACTATGTTCCAATTTCTCGTACATTTACTTTATTTCTACGTAAATCTTTCTCATATCGGTTGAACTAGCAGTTGTTGAAAAGTGTGGTTGTAGCAGTCGGGTCAGTGGACTGTGTCAAAGCTGGTGTGCTATAATGCTAATGATGATAATCACAACGCACCTATACACCAACGGTGCACTCGGCGGCCCTATCTATTATATATAGTATACTCTGTGCGGCAACGCTCTGTGCAACAACCATCCTTTATTAGAAGAGCAGCTTAACACTGTTCGAATCAAGAAAACTTACTACCCTTATTCACCACCCCAGCTTCAAAATTCAGAATATTCATACAGACACAACCGGGGTATATTATCACCGTTGGACCGCTTGCAATTGAAACTTGCTTTCTTCTTTCCGCTGTCGATATAACTGATTAGTCCCGGACATGAACAGACTATTTGGATCCAAGAACGTCCAGCCAAAGGCAACGTTGAACGATGCCATGAACAACATCGACGAAAGAGTGAGCAGTCTGGACGTTAAGATCTCTAAGGTGAACTCAGAACTATCCACATATCAACAAAGGCTAACCAAAATGAGAGAGGGGCCAGGAAAGAACGCCCTGAAGCAGAGGGCATTGAAACTGCTCAAGCAGAGAAAACAACTAGAACAGCAGAAGGACCAATTGATGTCCCAGTCATGGAACATCTCACAGGCTCAAATGACAACGGACAATTTGAAAAATACAATGATTACCGTGGATGCCTTAAAACAGAGCAACAAGGAGTTGAAAAAGACGTATGGCAAGATTGACATTGATAAGCTTGAAGCTTTACAGGATGAGATGCTGGATATGATAGAGCAGTCCAACGAACTACAGGATTCACTCAGTAGGTCCTACGATGTGCCTGATGATATTTCGGAAAGTGAGTTGGATGCTGAACTAGAGGCACTTGGCGATGAGATGGATCTAAACGAGGAACTAAATGGGGATTCGTTACCTTCGTATATGCTCGATAGTTCGGTTGGTGAGGGTGATAAACTGCCTACATTTATCGATGAGGATAAAGAGGAGCAGAAGGAGGAGATGGTTGCTCAATAGTTTGATCTTTATTTCAGAGTTGTCTTTATTTTTAACAGCGCTGTACCGAAAGTAAATCTCTGGTTCTGGTTTGGCTTACCTATATACACACAAGAGCGTTCAAAACATCTACTGACTTGGCATCGCATTGTCGTTATCCTTTTTCATTCTCAATGGGTTTTCCTTTTGATTGCTAGGAAATAGTTACCGGTACCTGGATTAGCGGTGAACTTCCAGCCGTACAGAGGTAGGTATATGCATCCCTTAGAATCAATCACCTCATACTCATTCTGAAACTCATTCATAAACTCCCTGATCTCTTCATCGTTGATGTACTTGCTGTACGTGTGAGTTCCAATTGGAACAATTTTCAAGACATATTCACCCATGAAGATGGTTGTAAACCAAGACACAAAGTCCCTGTTGATAGTGGAAAGAAGAAGATATCCACCAGGTTTGACATGCTTCAATGCAGCCTTTAGTACAACGGCAGGATGGTCAACATGCTCTAGCATTTCCATCATGGTAACTAAGTCGTACATGTCATCCTGTGGTATATCCTCAAGAGCCTTCAATTCGTAACTTAGCTTAGATTCAAGCATTGGGTCTAGTAGTCTATGTTGTTCTGCCACTTTGAGCACTTCAGGAGATAAGTCTATGGCCTTCACTTTGGAAACTATGGGTAGTCTAGCGAGCGATTCACTCAGTATTCCTCCTCCGCACCCAATGTCAAGACAGTTAAGTTTCAACAGTGAAAGTAAAGAGTTTGTCCTATGTATTTGTTCGGATTTGATGTTTTGGGCAATTTCGGAAGGTAGGATGTTATCCACGTTCCATCCAGGTATGAAGACTTTCTCTTCGTCAGACTCAGCATCCTTGTTCAATTTCAAATTGGACTTGATTGTGGAATTGATGAAATCCATCCTTAAAAGATTCATCTTGTGTAGAATTCTCTGTGATCCGTGTGTATCCCACCATGTTGCGGCAAGGTTGTTGAAGTGGTCTCTTTCAGAGTCCGATATTGCTGTTAGGGACCTCTCTTCTTTCAAGCCACCTAAGCGGTACCAGGAGGTGTGAAACAGTCTCTTTGAGGTTCTAGTTAAGTGATTTCTAAGCATTTGATATTTATGTCGGTTAAATATGGCAACTGTGTTTCCAATTGAGTGGTGAAGTGATGCTTTACATCTGATGATGAAGATATAGTCTATCCGAAGGAGCAGTTCCAAAAATCCAGCCAAAGGCTCAAGTGGGTGATGGATGAGTAGTGCACGGTGGATAACTCTTCTTCATGGTCAAGTGTCTCGTTTAATATTGGCCTTGCATTGTTGAGTTGATTCTGTATATATTCCTTTGATATTCACAACTCTTCCCTTGCAAAGACACTTTACCGGTGCCTAGCTATACGGGAACTAGAGAGGTACACTCAGGACCAGTGGTACGCGTGTCAAACTATATACAACACAATGTCTTCATCCGATTCCGACTCTGATGAGGAAAAGTTTGAAAGTATCATTGCCACAAGACAGAGAAGAGCAAATGCTGGTTCAAGGTTGAAACAACTAATACAACTCGAAGAGGAAGAAAATGAGTTAGCAGCAGACACAAACAGATTTCAAACTGAAGATGATGAAAATGTGAATTTATTGTTTCAAGAGGATGGCGAAGATGAGGAGTTTGTCGAGAGCGAATCAAACAGCGAACAAGAAGGGGGGGAGGAAGAGGAGGCGGAGGAAGAACAAGATGGCAGAGAATATAGCGATGAAGGCGATTCTGAAACTATACGGCAGAGATCAAAGAAGCGCAAGCATGCGACACCAGATCAAGTCAATGATGAAGACAACATTGACGACAGTACTGCCTCTCCTGATGTCGATGTCGATGAAATGCTTTCAAACTCAGATATAAGTGATTCAGATTCCGACGAAAGTGAAGGAGAACGTGAACTTCAGAAGCAAGAGAAGTCAAGAAAACGTAAAGCTACCAAATCACTTGGAATTCCGCCGATAATTAAAAAGTCAGCTGTAAAGTCGACTTCTTCCAATGAACAGCAAAAGAGCAATCGAGACACTCAAAAGAAGAAACAGAAACTAGGTGTGGACTTGCTCACAACAGAGAGAAGATCATCCAGTAGAAAGTCTACCGTTCGGAATACGATAGAGACACATCAGAAAATAAATGAGCAGAAGCAGAGGCAAATAAAAGCGATATCACGTCCAAGGGAAGAGTATGTTGAAAAGACCTTTGAGGAAAGGCTCGAGGAGGCCAAAATAACAGAACAGCAGAACACTCTTTCGCTACAACTATTCTTTGAACAAGAGGTTGATAAGAAAAAAAAGCATAGGGACATGATAAATAGCAAACGATTCAGAATGATCGAGTTCATAAGGTTTACCAGTCTTGGAAAATATGTCACACCGTTGGAAGAAGTTGAAGAAACTGAGAGGTTGAAAAGATTGGAAGAAGAGGAACTGGCAAGACAGACTAAAAGGAGAAGGATAGGTAGGAGGAAAAAAAGTGTCACCATAAATCCGGATCAAGGTGATAAACAAATTAAGACTGGTACTGCAGAGAAGACGTCCGATTTGAGTGAATCAACAGCAGGGGATATCACCACGGAAAATAAAGAACCAAATGAGTCACCAACTGACACTGCGGCTGCTGAGACGAATCCATCAACTGACACAGTTCTTAATGAAAGCGAGAAAATAATCACAAAGGCTGTCATAACAACTGCAGAAAAAGATGAAACTCAAATGGATACCACTGCGTTAGATTCTCCACTCAAGAAAGAAGACAACCTAGAGTCTCAACAACCAATCAAAGCTGAAGAATCAGGAGAGCTTTCAAATGTTGAGACAGTGAATTCACCAATATTACTCATATCTGAAGAACCAAGTATAGTCAGGGACAGTACTGTGGAGCCATCAAACGCTGATCATGGAACAGAAGATATTGTTGCGGAAGCTCAAGAGGAGTTATCATCAAATGACAATGTAGGTTCTGATCTAAAGTCAATTGAAATGGAACAGACTGATACAAAAGTGATTGGTGATGGAAATTTGGCATCAACTGTTGAGGCCCAAGTGAAGGATGAGAGTGGAGTAATCAGCCATGAACCAGATGCTGCTGATATTTCCGTCACTCAGACCACAATTGAATACAACGAACAAAAAATGACCCAGGATATCATTATGCCTGATGCTGAACCAGAAACAAAGGAAGAAAAAACTGTGACGTTCATGGAGCGGACTCCTACACCTGCGGACTTACCAGACTCAACATCGGTAAAAGATGAAACTGAGGAACCACAAGAAGGGGCTTGGAATATATCCATCGTATCTGAGGTTGATTCAGCAACACAGTCTGTGGAACCAGAGGAGGCACATCTAGAAGCAGAAGTGAAACGTGAGTTTGAAGGGCCGCCACAGTTTGTGGCTGCCAATTACATCTCTTTCAAGCAATTCAACGAAGAACTATCACAGGCGGATATCAAGACAATTTTACTTGGAGCTCAATCCAACCTTCCAGCTGCCCGTAGGGATCCACACTTCGAAACGATGCTAGTCATCAAGAATGACTCACAGAACGACACAGATACCGCAAAGAAACGATCGCTCCAGCATAGAGAACATGCATATTCAACCTTGCTTCAACTTCCGAAGTTTGGAGAAAAGTTTGCAATTTTGGAAGATTTGAAAGAGGAGAAAGTTGAGGAAGAGGTGAATATCAAGATCACCACGCCTGCTCCCATTGGTATTTATTTGCCCAACGGTACCAAGAAGAAGTGTCTCATCAATGGTGACTTTGCAACCTACTACGATCCATCAAACGGTGTTCCATATTCTTCTGTGGAAGGATTCAAGGTGTTAAAGAAACTTGCTGCCGGAGGTTACTACTGGAACCAGTTGGACCACGGTGGTGTCAATTCGGTCTTCAAAGGTGGTATTGGGTGCTATTTTGGGGAAATTGATGGGGTCCATGCTAAAGGTGTTCCCGAAGGTTTTTGATTGTTTTTTTGCTTGGAAAGTTTTGTACTATTAGATTACATGTAACATATTTATAGGTTTGTATTCGATCATTCGTTTGAAAGATATAAAGCTAGTGATAAATATGCCAGTCTAGAATGGGATCTATTATGATCTTTTTTGCAGTAATTTGATAGAGGAACTGGGAAAAGAGGAAGGAAGCAGCCATGCATGGAAACAGAAACAACAGTCAATCCATATGTGCAATGCTAAAGAGGGTGGGTTTGTCTATTCTGATGCATGCTTTAATCGGTATTATGCTGCAGTGTTTGCTGTTGGGATTCCAGTAAGTCAGGTTGGAATTTCATCAAAACTTTCACAACTTCAGGTATTAGGCTCTTTCTAACGAGACTCTTATGTTCAGCAACACCGTTGCTGATGTTGAACTGATAGTCTTCCTCTTCTTGGTCATGCTCAAACTCCAACAATTTCACGTCGTAAATGATCTCCTCTGGTGATTCCTCGTCTTTCTTTGTAAGTTTAACCTTGAAGTCAACGCTCAACTCGAAGATGCATCTGATTCTACCTTTTCTCTGTGTGACGTCACAATCACCCGTGATTGGTGTGAGCTGTGTTATGACCATCTCGTAATCACCTTCCGATGTCTTCAAACTAGGAAGCCTTTCCTGAAGATAAGCCTCAGCCCATGGTAGGCAGTTCCTGTCAATCCAGTGCCAGTTGTTTGGGTTGTGAACGGTTGACATTTAACTTCTTCTTATTTGAAACTCCGGGGATGGGATAAGTCTTGACTAGCTGTCGTGGATATGCAACGATGCGACTAGGGGAAGAGATTATCTCTCTGTATAGATTTTGAAACTCCAATGAGTAACTTTAGATCAATTCTTTCTGCTGGTTTACATCTTAGACAGGTGAAGGAAGCTTTTCTCTGCCGAGCTTTATACTTTCTCTCGTTGCCTCTTGGACTGAGAGAGTAAATCCATCATAGATCGCCAGCTTCACGGCCTCTAGCTTCCAAGAGGTCTAGAAAAATCTTTTAGTGGCACGCATGCCCCAGCTGACAGATGAGATCAAGGTCCTCTTTCAATATGGATGAGCTAAGCTTGACGAAAAGGGATAACGTTTTGGCAAAATCGTAATAATCGGGGATGGTGTTGAGATTTAAGAGATTGAAGCAACGTATATTGGTATGGTTTATCCAAAGTAGTATCAGCAGGTTTGAATTTCCTACAAATTGGATGATGAATCTTAGTGCGGAGGAGGTAGAGCCACCATTTGAATTCTCTCCTGCAAGTTTTGTTGCCATTGATGAAAATGTGGTCATTCTGTCTACTATCTTCAACAGTTTGGCATTGGTAGGCTCTGTTTTGTGGTAGACAATTAGAATTTTGGGTACGGACTGGCTGTATTTGCCTCTTTCCCAATTGATGTAGTTGATAACATGCTCCATTGCAAACTTTGACCCTGAAGACTTTCTTAGTTGCACTGCAAGGGGTAAGTTAAAGAGGGACATCCAAAGTCTGAGTCCCTTTGTTGACCCCTTGCAATGTTTTTTTATGATGTTTATTAATGAGATACTTTTGTCGTGAGGGAGCTTTGGGAATAGCACCTTGTGAACATCATTGAACTTGCTAATCCTGCAAGCTTTTTCACGTGAGGATAATTGATTCCATGAAGAGAATTCTACCATGTTTTGAGTTAGCATGTGTTCCCAATCCTTTGGCAGTTGAGCCACAACGAAAGGGGCCATTTTATTGGATGATAATATTGATTGGATGGTGGGGATAGGATCCTGTGAGAGGTCGCTTTGAGGGGATTGTGGGAAATAGGTTGATTGTTCTGGAGACTCTTTCGCGTACTCGGTAACTCTTGCAGGTGAAGAATCAACGAGAGTCGTTGAACTAGAAGTTAAAGCAGACTCCATTGTTAATTGAAAGGCGTCCAGTCCATTCTCTGATGGCAAAGTGACCAAAAATAGAAAAAGTTAAAGTAGAAAAAAGAGGGTAGATAAAAAGGAGCGTGGGTTGGCAGTTATAGCCTCCCTTTGCAATACCGAAAACTTGCCGCATATATTATATATCTGACGTGCGTCTAAGCTGCTGATCTTTATTCACAATTCCTTGACAATCATTCAGTGAGTTTGTCGACTGCAATAGGACAATTAGAGAAACCGATTGACTTGTTGAAGAAAAGGACTATTATTGGGCTAATAAAAAAGATAAAGAGCGAGACAGTTCTGACCATACCGCTACTTGTTGTATAAATCGTAAAACTCCAGGAGCTCATTCTTCGTTGCATTGTACACTTCTTCAATGTCGGCAAGCAAGCAGTGTCTTCCCTCAGGAATTGGAACGAACGTTTTATTGTTGACACCGCCTAGAGCACTTATAGTAGTGATAAACTTTTCACTTGCGTTCGAGTCATTGATTCCATCTTTTCTACCATGAATGATCAAAACAGGTAGGGTTTTTTCAATCTTTGAATAGAAATCGGAATTCGTCAATCTTTTACCTCTAAGGATGAAATCTCTAGTCTCGATAAATGTCCCAGCCAACGACTCAAACTTGTCCCTTCTTTCCATGTACTCTGCAAATTGAGGATCACCGGTTAGATACTCAAGTTTCAACTCTGTCTTCACCTTCATCGTTCTTGTGAAAGGTAACAAGGCAACAGCGGATCTAACTACCCACTCTAGAATCAATGGAGGTTTTGTCTGTGGTGCTAGTATGATCAATGGACCAGTGACACCAATGGAAGTCAGTTTGGTTCTATAACTGCCCATGATTGCATAGTTTAGAGCAATTCCTCCACCCATGGAATGACCAAACAGATTCAATTTTGCCGGTTTATTTCCTCTTTCAAGTTCGTTATAGTTATACTCAATCATGTAATCAAGATCGTTGTAGACGTGGCCGTCATTGGTGGTACCTACCGTGCCATCTGTCAGCCTTGTGTTTCCCTCACCTCTTTGGGAGAAGTAAAAGACATCGTAGCCATTGTTGGTAAATGATTCCAAGACTTTGAAATAACACTGATAAATGTCTCTATAGCCATGAATCATTAATATTCTTCCTTTATAGGTTGATGAAGAAGAGCTTGGCCAGGTATATGTGTCAAAGTTGCAACCGTCAAAGCTTAGGGTTCTTTGGATGCTGTTGTCGACCTTTGGTAGGTAGGGTGGTGCAAGTTGATCGCCCGACATATTTGACTTTCCAGTGTTGATCTAATCAGTGGTTGAGCTTAAGTTGAAGGTTAAAACAGTAAAACAGCAATAGTTTTAACCTGGAGGAGGAGGAGAGTTCATATATACAGAGAAGACTGGTCCCTTATCGCTATTTCATCTTAAGCAGAGATTGCGTCTGAGGTTGTTTTGGACTATTGATCTTATCTGGAAAGAAAAAATTGACATCATGTGACTAGTCATCATGTGATACCAGCTTATTCCCAACAAAAAATATTTCAACAACGCGTGAAGGGTTATCATGGCAGTGCTTCCAACCCAACCCACCACCAACACTGCCTACTGCACAAGTGCACAACAAATTGAAGATTATCATAGGGGAAGGACATTCTATAGAGGGCATCGCAGAGCACAGCTGATTGTTTGTCTGTTTCCCTCTTTCCTTCTCTTCTTGTCATCTTCCTTTTTTTCAATCTCTTAGATAACTCACCTATTCTACTTATCAACCTATTCGTCATTTATTCACCATATCCATTCCTGGTACTCATTACAGTGCTATATCCCTCATCATCATCGTCATCAAAATGAGACCAGAAATTCAACAAGAACTTTCCCACGTTCTTTTGACAGAGCTACTAGCTTATCAATTTGCATCTCCCGTTAGATGGTACGTTACACATTCACCTACTCACCTACGCATACTATGGATTTGAAACTTTTCATGCCATATTGGGCTCATTGGCCCTAATCCCTCAACCACACATACTAACATGGACTTCTATCTTTCTATTCCCCTTATCACTGCAGGATTGAAACCCAAGATGTCTTCCTAAAGGATTACAACACCGAAAGAGTTGTCGAGATTGGCCCTTCACCGACCTTGGCCGGTATGGCTTCAAGAACCATCAAGGCAAAGTATGAATCTTACGACGCTGCTCTATCCCTTCAAAGACAAGTCTTGTGCTACTCAAAGGACCAAAAGGAGATTTACTACACCCCTGATGCTGCTGATCTAGCCGCCATGTCAGAAGAAGCTACTTCTGCTGCTGCTCCTGCTACTGCTCCTACTTCCACTCCTGTTTCTGCTCCTGCTGCTGCCCCTGTTGCTGCCCCTGTTGCTGTTGCTGCTCCTGCTGCTGCTGCTCCATCTGGCCCAGTTGCTGAGATTGCAGACGAACCAGTCAAGGCTTCTTTGATTTTGCACACCCTTGTTGCTCACAAATTGAAGAAACAAATGGCTGATATTTCCATGGGTAAAGCCATTAAGGACTTGGTCGGTGGTAAGTCTACCGTCCAAAACGAAATCTTAGGTGATCTAGGAAAAGAATTCGGTTCTACTCCTGAAAAGCCGGAAGATACCCCATTGCAAGAGTTGGCTGATCAATACCAAGATACCTTCCCTGGTGCCCTTGGTAAGCAAACTTCTTCTTTGGTTGCTAGACTAATGTCCTCAAAGATGCCCGGTGGTTTCTCCGTCGGTGTGGCCAGAAAACACTTGCAAACCGCTTGGGGTCTAGGTCCAGGCAGACAAGATTCCGTCCTGCTTTATGCTCTAACCAACGAACCAGCCCAACGTTTGGCAGGTGAACCAGATGCCAAGGCATTCTTGGATTCTGCTGCTCAGAAATATGCTTCAAATGCAGGTATCTCACTATCATCCGCTGGTGCTGCGGGTGCTGCTGCTGGTGGGGCTGGTGGGGCGGTCATTGACTCTGCCGCTTTGGATGCCATCACCAAGGAAAACAAGACCGTTGCTCGCCAACAGCTTGAAACTCTTGCAAGATACTTGAAGTTAGACCTGGCCAAGGGTGAAAGATCATTGATCAAAGAAAAAGAAGCTACCAAGGTTTTGCAAGCCGAATTGGATCTATGGGCTGAAGAACATGGTGAATTCTATGCCTCTGGCATCAAGCCAGTCTTCTCTCCACTTAAGGCTAGAACTTATGATTCCTACTGGAATTGGGCTAGACAGGACGCTCTATCCATGTACTTCGACATCATTTTTGGTAAATTGACTTCTGTCGACAGAGAAACCGTCACTCAATGCTTGCAAATCATGAACAGAGCCAATCCAACTTTGATCACATTCATGCAATACCGTATTGATCACGTCCAAAGCTCGAAGGGTGAAACATACGAGTTGGCTAACAAGCTTGGTCAACAACTTATTGACAACTGTATTGAGGTCTTAAGCCACAAACCTGTCTACAAGGATATCTCCTACCCAACTGGTCCAAAGACTACTGTTGATTCCAAGGGTAACGTTATATACGAAGAAGCTCCAAGAAATGCCGTTAGAAAGTTGGAACAGTACGTTCATGAGATGTCTCAAGGTGGTGACATCACGAAGGACATCCAGCCAACCATCCAAGAGGACCTAGCAAGAATCTACAAGGCTATATCCAAGCAAGCATCCACTGAGAGCAAGCTGGAACTACAAAAGATGTACTCTCAATTGGTTGAATTTGTTGATAAGGCATCCGAAATTGAAGTCTCCAAGTCTACCAAGGCTGTTCTAGGTGAAGAAGATACTGCTTCTGAAACAGATTCCGAGACTGATGAAATTGCTTCTTTGAAGGATTACTCTGAAATCAAAAGACCAGTCTCATCATCCTTGCTGCCAGAAACAATTCCTTTCCTACACTTGAAGAAAAAGGACAAGATGGGTGCTTGGATCTACGACAGACAATCATCTGCTGTCTTCTTGGACGGTTTGGAAAAGGGTGCCGTCAATGGTATCTCATACGCTGGTAGGTACGCCTTGATTACAGGTGCTGGTGCGGGCTCCATTGGTGCCGAAGTTCTACAAGGTTTGCTATCTGGTGGTGCCAAGGTTATTGTCACAACCTCTAGATTTTCCAAGAGTGTCACCGAGTATTACCAAGAGATGTACTCTAGATTTGGTGCCGCTGGCTCCTCGTTAGTTGTTGTTCCGTTCAACCAAGGTTCCAAGCAAGATGTTGAAGCCTTGATCAGCTACATCTACAACGACGTCAAGAAGGGTGGTCTAGAATGGGACTTGGACTATATCGTTCCATTCGCTGCCATTCCTGAGATGGGTATTGAGGTTGACTCTATTGGCTCCAAGTCTGAACTGGCCCACAGGATCATGTTAACCAACTTGCTGAGATTGATCGGTGAAGTTGCTAAGCAGAAGAGGGCAAAGAACATTCAAACCAGGCCAGCTCAAGTCATCCTTCCATTGTCTCCAAACCATGGTACATTCGGTTCCGATGGTTTATACTCTGAATCCAAGCTAGGTTTGGAAACTTTATTCAACAGATGGTCTTCCGAGTCATGGTCTACCTTTTTGACCATTTGTGGTGCCGTCATTGGTTGGACCAGAGGTACCGGCTTGATGAGCGGTAACAACATCATCGCTGAAGGTATCGAAAAGTTGGGTGTTAGAACTTTCTCTCAAAAGGAGATGGCTTTCAACTTGCTCGGTTTGATGACCCCAGAGGTTGTCCAATTATGTGAAGAAGCACCAGTCATGGCCGACTTGAACGGTGGTTTGCAATTCATTGAAAACTTAAGAGAGTTCACCAGCAAGTTGAGAACCGATATCAATGAAACTTCTGAGGTTAGAAAGGCCGTCAGCGTTGAAACTGCCATTGAGCACAAAGTTGTCAACGGTGAAAACGCAGATGCTCCATTCAACAAGGTCACTGTTGATCCTAAGGCCAACATGAAATTCGAATTCCCTGAGTTCAAGAGTTACGAGAACATCAAGTCCAAGGCTCCATTATTGGAAGGAATGTTAGACTTAGAAAAGGTTGTTGTGGTCACGGGTTTCTCTGAAGTTGGTCCATGGGGTAATGCCAGAACCAGATGGGAGATGGAAGCCAATGGTGAATTCTCCTTGGAAGGTTGTATTGAGATGGCCTGGATCATGGGTCTGATCAAGTATCACAACGGCCTTATCAAGGGTAAACAATACACCGGTTGGGTTGATGCCAAGACCAAGCAGCCCGTTGATGACAAAGATGTGAAGAAGAAGTACGAAGAAGAAATCTTGACCCACACTGGTATCAGATTGGTCGAACCTGAATTATTCCACGGCTACAACCCAGCAAAGAAGGAGCTCATCCAAGAGGTTGTCATTCAGCACGACTTGGAACCATTCGACACTGACAAGACCACTGCTGATCAGTACAAGTTGCAACATGGCGACTTGGTTGAAACCTTTGCTGTTGAAGGTGCTGAGGAGTACTCTGTTAGAATATTGAAGGGTGCCAAGCTATACATTCCAAAGGCCTTGAAATTTGATAGACTAGTTGCCGGTCAAATTCCAACCGGTTGGGATGCCAGAACCTATGGTATTGGTGAAGACGTCATCTCCCAAGTTGACCCAATCACCTTGTACGTTTTGGTCTCCACCGTTGAAGCATTGTTGAGTGCTGGTGTTACCGATCCATACGAATTCTACAAGTATGTCCACGTTTCCGAAGTTGGTAACTGTTCCGGTTCCGGTATGGGTGGTGTTTCTGCATTGAAGGGTATGTTCAAAGACAGATACAGAGATCAACCTGTTCAGAACGATATCTTGCAAGAATCTTTCATCAACACCATGTCTGCTTGGGTTAACATGTTGTTGCTATCGTCATCTGGTCCTATCAAAACTCCAGTCGGTGCTTGTGCTACTGCTTTGGAATCCGTCGACATTGGTATTGAAACCATCCTTTCAGGTAAGGCCAAGATTGTTCTAGTTGGTGGTTATGATGACTTCCAAGAAGAAGGTTCCTTCGAATTTGCCAACATGAATGCAACCTCCAATGCTCTTGAAGAGTTTGCCCATGGTAGAACTCCTTCTGAGATGTCCAGACCAACCACTACTTCGAGGGCCGGTTTTATGGAAGCTCAAGGTGCCGGTATTCAAGTGTTGATGACTGCTGACCTTGCTTTGAAGATGGGTGTTCCAATCTATGCTGTCATGGCTATGGCTTCCACAGCTACAGACAAAATTGGTAGATCTGTTCCAGCACCTGGTAAGGGTATCTTGACTACCGCTAGAGAGCATCACGGTAACTTGCAATACAACTCTCCAAAGTTGGACATCAAGTACAGAGCTAGACAGATCAAGAACAGAACCAACCAGGTTAAGCAATGGTTAGAGGATGAACTAGCTTATATCAAGGAGGAAGCTTCCGAGTTTGCCAAGACTGATGCTGAGTTTGATGAGGCCAAGTTCTTGGCTGAGAGAACTGAGGTTGCCCAAAGAGAAGCAGCCCAGCAAATCAAGGAAGCTCAAAGACAATTTGGTAACGAGTTCTGGAAGAACGATCCAACTATTGCTCCAATCAGAGGTTCATTGGCCACTTTCAACCTGACTGTTGACGACTTGGACGTTTGTTCGTTCCATGGTACCTCTACCAAGGCTAACGATAAGAATGAGTCAGCCACAATTAACATGATGATGGAACATCTTGGTAGATCCAAGGGTAATCCAGTCTTTGGTGTGTTCCAAAAGTTCTTGACTGGTCATCCTAAGGGTGCTGCTGGTGCTTGGATGTTGAACGGTGCAATCCAGATCCTACAGTCTGGACTTGTTCCAGGTAATAGAAACGCTGATAACGTTGACAAGATCTTGGAAGAGTACGAGTACGTCTTGTTCCCATCCAGATCATTGCAAACTGATGGTATCAAGGCTGTCTCGGTTACTTCCTTCGGTTTCGGTCAGAAGGGTGCTCAAGCTATTGTTGTCAACACTGATTACTTATTTGCTTCTCTATCCAAGTCTCAGTATGATGCTTACAAGGCCAAGGTTGAATCCAGGTACAAGAAGTCTTACAGATACATGCACAACGCTATGATCACCAACACCATGTTTGTCGCTAAGGACCATGCTCCATACTCTGACGAATTGGAACAAAAGGTTTACTTGGATCCACTGGTTAGAGTTGAACAGTCAAAGGACAGCACCTATGTTTACAATGCCAAGGCCATTCAAGCCGATAAGAAGTATGTTTCCAGAACTGCTAGCGAGACCGCCGGCGTCCTGCACAACTTGACCCAAGGTTTGACTTCATCTTCGAAGGGTGTTGGTGTAGATGTTGAGTTGATCTCATCTGTCAACGTTGATAACGAGACCTTCATCTCCAGAAACTTCACAAGTACTGAGATTGGCTATTGTTCTTCTGCTCCATGCCCAAGATCTTCATTTGCCGGTACTTGGTCAGCAAAGGAGGCTGTCTTCAAGTCTTTGGAGGTGGAGTCTAAAGGTGCTGGTGCCTCATTGAAGGACATTGAAATTTTGAGAGATTCCAAGGGTGCTCCAACTGTCCAATTGGCAGGATCTGCCAAGGCTGCTGCTGTTAAGGCTGGTGTTAAGAATGTCAAGGTTTCCATCTCCCATGATGATGTTCAATCCGTTGCTGTTGCCATCTCTGAATTCTAGAGAGTCTAATTTTGTTGTGTGACACTTATTTTTCTTACTAATTTTTCGATGTTTGCGTTATGCAAACAGCATAATTCTAATTTAATCATTCTTTTTTAAAGTTTATTGAACGAGTAAACCGGGTGAGTAACTGTTACCAGCGTTCATTTCGGTGCGATGGAGCACTCACTACGATATAGAACGTCATTGCTGACACTACAAACTAGAAGCATCCTCTCCACTTTGGAAGAGAGAAAAAAATGTATTGGCCTTACGGGACACACTATCGTCTTGAATCCAAGATAATGGGTACTTAAAAAACCAAAGGAATTGAATCCCTATCTATCCAACACAACACGCCACGTTTAAGGCAAAATACCAGTTCGAAAGCAAGACACACATTAACAGAACAACGAACCATGGAACCCTTAAAAACAACAGTCCCTAAATGAATAGGCGACGCATCGTCCATTTCCACAAGTAGAAATAAAAGCTCGGATTCGATGACTGTCTTTTAAATTGCTAGTCTGCTCAACTGGCTGTATTGGAAGGTTAACTTTCGATAGGGAAGGAGGAATTCTTTTTACTAGAGAAGAAGAACAGTGTGAAGTGAAAGTTGTTGAAGTCCAATCTGAAAAGTCACTTTTATAGCGAAGTGAAAATTTTCGTCTGGACGACGCGCGACTTACCTTAACGCGCCGCTGCGAGTGTGTAAGGCTCTAAAATTAGTGCCCTTGCAAGGGCTTTTTGCACTATTTGGTACGGAATACTCCACATGGGGAGAAAAACTCTATAATAAATAGGTGAAAGGTTGGAGGCATATAAATAAGGTATGCTAACATCAGAACAGATAACAGATAGGCACGAACAAGCCAGTCAACACGAGTCCAACCTTAGCAGCCCACCAGACATGCTGAATCACGAACGGACATAGGCAATAGTCAAACTCCCAAGTCTTTGTATCCTGGTTGAAATGACCAGTCATCAAACCCATCGAACCATCAAAGTCGCCCATGATGGACCTAACAGTAACCTCCTTAATATATTGATCGGTCTCTATCTCCTTTGACGCAACCCATAAGCCTTGATCGTCATGATAGTTGTAGTAGTTTTCACATCCTTCGTGATCGTGTCCAGTTAGGATGATTCCAGATTTAGCACCTTCCTTTTTAAAGCAGGCATTCAGGACACGCTGGGAGGTTTCAAACTGGAGATGGTTTTCTGATTTGAGGAGGCCTATACGATACTCTCCACCTGGGTGACAGTTATCCTTGTTGTAGTATTCTACCCTTGGTCCATCTACGCATAAACCTTCACGTTTGTACATCGGTATGTGAGTGAGGAGGATGGTTGATCCCTTGTACGGTCTCTTTTCCAAAGTTTCGACAAACTGTAGGGTATAGTTTTGGAATTCTGGTTGGAGGAGAGGACCATCCAATGCCAAAGAGTTCAGAACAACAATACGGTATGGATGGTCGGTGTCGTTGTCATACTCTATCCAGAAGTTCTCTTTCCCAAAGAGATCATTCCATCTCGACATATGCTGGTAGGTGGTATCTCCATAACCAACATCATGGTTTCCCGTGATATTGATAAATAGTGGTTCTGAAGTCATGTTGGCAGACGTCCAGTCGTAAACGTCCGTATGATGGTAGTGGTCTGGTTGTAAAAAGTAGCCATCTGCAAGGCTCTTTTGGAACCAATGCAAGTATTTTGGCCAATCCGTATCTTCATGTCTTTTGAGAATGTCCAATTCGGCATAGGTCTGTTCAATTGGTCTTGGGAAGAGTCTTGTCATGTACCTTCTAGTCCTGTTGTAAAACTCGGAGTCTGCGATCCATTGCGATGAGAAGAGATCGCCCATTCCAACAACAACATTTGGCTCGAGCCTATTACTGAGCACCTTGTAGATATGGCCCAAATAGTAGTCATTGCCAAAGTTATCTAGTCTCTTGATATATGGAGTGGAAGGCCAATTGCCGTTGATCTGAGGATCACCAATTGCCATCAATCTGATGTCTCTGGTTGGATTTGTACTCTTTGCAAGTAATTTTTCATCTTCCTTGATGAAGTATGTATCATAGAGATCGCCAATATAAGGCACCGTAAGAAGCTTCTCCTGCCATTGAGATAAGTTTGAGTGGTCCTTGTATGAGTATTTCCAGGAGCAATTCCTCGGATTCAGGCTGGGGTAAGTGGTTATGTAGAGATTGAGAGCGATCGTTAGCAACGTGATCACGTACGTGAGTCTTTTGAGGATAGTTGCCACCATTGTTGTATTGCATAAACCCTTTTCGGACGAGGGATTTATTAATTGATAATCAGATTGTACAAGAGATCACAATTGGAAAATGGGATAAAGACTAATAACGTGTGCCTTTGCTCCATGGTTGGTGCTCCTGCTATCAAACAACAACAACAACAACAACTAACTGTGCTTCGAGATCGATGGACGGAGAAATGTAATTTAGTATTACCTAATGCATTACGTCATTATGAAAAAAACAAAATGATTATGTCATGTATTACCTCATTAAAGTGGGCAAGTGTATCCGCTGTTGCCGAAACACTTGCACGAGTAACCGAACCTTCGGTCCTCGGTCATTCTGCCGCCTCCTGTTGTTGTTTCAAGTTGTTGATGTTGCAATGGAACAAGAAAGATGGTTGCCACACCAATTGCGTAGCGCCCATCAGTTGATAGTTCAGTTGATAACTCAGTTGACAGCGTCCCCCCTGTTTCGCTTCACCACCTTCTTTCTTTCCTTTTTTGATTTTGTTCTGCGTTGCTTGTTTTGATCTCAAAGGAAACTCCAGTGGCTCACAGTTATTGTCAGCAGGAAGCTTCACAGATTTAGGTAAAGCTACACATCGATATCGGTCTTCGAATCTTTGCTCCACTTTCCCCCAGATACAAACGATTGCTCAACCTTTATAGCAACCCAACAAACAAACAAACAAACAAACAAAACACCATGTACGGATTGCAAATTAACTTTGTTGCGGTGTATCTTGTTTTAGCCTTAATAGCACGTCTTCACTTCCTCGTTCTATCGAAAAGAAACGAGAAAAAGATTCTGGATAATGGAGGTTACGAAAGAGGAAAGGCAACAACAACAGTGTTGATTACCCTCCATTTCGTCTGGTATATTGCTTGCTTTTACTCTTACTGGTACCAAACAGAAAAATCGGAGTATGAATTCGACATCCCAGCATTAGCGGGACTGGTGCTCAACTTATTCGGAATTGTGATGCTCAAAGTGGTCACCTCAATCCTTGGTGAGTATTGGACAGTCAAGTTGATGATCGCCAAGGATCATCCTTTAATTAGACACCCACTGTTTGACGCTGTGAAGCATCCAAACTACTACTTGAACATCCTACCTGAATTGAGTGGTCTAGCTCTGCTCTGTCACGCGTGGATCCTGCTTGGCTTCTTAGGTCCTGTCTACTTGATTGCATTGTTCATGAGAATCAGAGAGGAAAACGTTGCCATTGAGACCGAACTCATTGATACACCGGAGATACTTTGACTGCAAAATCATTGACGTGTTTTTTCGTGATCGTTTGACTTGATTATTCTCGTGTGTGCATCTTCGATGTATATTTTTTGCCTATTATTCTACTCCGTGTTTGATGGATGTTCTTTCGCGTCTCTGAAAACCGGTTCCTCTGGTTTTTTGATCAAGAGCCAACCCTTTTCATCTATACCACCACCAAATTCTTTGTTTTATTTTATTTTTGGAAGTGAAAGTATTACTCATATGTATGTAGTACTACTCCATTGAACGCTTCTCGCTTTTTTCTCCTAATCTCAAAGGCATGGCACACTCACCATACTTTACACCAAAACAGAGTATAAAAACACATATGGTCCGTAAACCTATTCTTTTGATGACATATGAAAAGTAAGTTATGAAAAGAGCAAAAATGAAAGCAAGAAAACAACACATTCAATGAGAAAAAAAAGAGAAAAGATTAGGGAAATAAGAAAAAGAAAAAGACTATAACTACAGAAAATACAGCCCTTCTTCACGCCTTTAATACCTACCGTTGTATCCATTGTAACCGTCCCTATTAGCAGCACCGGTTAATTGGTTCTGCAACAACTTCTTAAAACCATTGCACAAGTGAACCATGTCAGGGTATAAGTTACCATGAAGTTGATAACCATTAGGCAAAACCTTGATGTTCCAGTTGTAAACCTTGTCCGATTTGTCGTTCAGCTTGAACATTAGCAAGAACCAGCCGGGACTCTTATGGTTGAAACAGAAACAATAGCACGATCTGTTTTTGCTGGCCTTGGAGTAACGGATCAACCAGTCCCTCACCTCGTTCAATGGTTCGTTCTTGAACTTCTCGTTGTTCTTGATCTCTTCAACTTTCAAGTACATGTTGTTAATGTGTGACACGATCAGTTCATCCAAGTCGTGGTATTTAAACTGACCAACCTGTAATGTACGTCCCAATGTGAACTCGTTCGGTTTGTCATGCTCAACAACGTCCAAGTGTTGGAACAACTGGTTTTCAATCTTCCAGGTTATGGTTAGATGATCAATACCTCTGGATGAAGGCCTGATGACAAATTCACCGTTGGATTTAGATGCAAGGTACTCTTCGGCTTGTCTAGAGTCAAAGTTACGGAAGAATGGATGCTTAATGAATCTCTTTGAATTGTTCTCACGATTCTCAATCTCAACATCATTCCGTAGATCCTTCTCCTCAGCTTCAAAATCCCATTGTCCCTTGAACTTCTCAAATTTGAAACCTACTGTTGCACTTTCTAGATCCTCCTTCAACACAGACAGTTCAGCTTTAAAAGCTGAATAGTCGACAGATTTGATGACCGCTTGGATGGCCTGTCCCGGTTGATACTTGGCCAAGATGTTTGTGTTATCTCCATATGGTAGTATGTTGACTCTTGAAATGTTACCGTTGATACCTGACTGTGTATTCACAAGCATGAATCTGTTGTCGACCCTCTGAACAATCACAGGAACCATCATGCCTCTCTGGAAGGACTCCTTTGTTTCATTAGTGAGCAGTTGGAAGATTTCATCCTCAGTCAAAACATGGAATTTCTTTCTAAGCTCTTCGTAGTTGTTCTGTAATTCTTCCTTGATCATCTCCAAAGTAGCCCTTTTCTTATGGCCATGTTCCTCCAATTGGTCGGCATAACCCTCCAACAACAACTCGTCCAATTTCTCAACGCCCTCCTCATAAAGCTTGGAAACAACGCCTCCCTCTTCATTCTCAAGTTCTTCTTTCTCCTCCTCAGAAAGGTCCAATGCATCACTGGCCATCTTTCTGGCTAGTTCGTAATCCTCTGGATGTATCCTAGTTGCATCCAACACTTCAATATCCTTATCATGCCTGTCAGGAACAGGCAACTCCAAGAATGGAGCACAGTTCAAAAAGACAACCTTTGTAGTTAGCCCCTTGACAATCAAATCTTCCCTTCTCAATAAGCTTCCCCCACTTGCTTCAATACCCTTCACCAAACTGCTGGCCTTTCTAGGACCCAACCCAGCAACGTACTTCAAAGCGTTTGCCAAGTATGGCGACCTAACGGCATCGTTAACTTTGACACCGATTAGACAAGTCACATCGACATAGATCGATTCAACGGCTTGCATGATCTTCTCATCTGCCAATAACGACTGGTGCTTATGTATGGATATCGACGTGATGGAGTCGCCCAACGAAACGTACTCTAGCAATGGACTTTGAACATATCTTGCTATACCAATGCAAAACTTTGCAACGACAGGCTTATCGCTGAACTCCTGGTTGGCCCTGTTGGAGTGTTCGAACAACCTTGCGGTTTCATTAGGGATGTACATGACAGGAATCGGGATCGGATCACCTTGATATTCGTCATCTAGGTCAACCTCCACCATCATTCCTTGGGTCTGTACTATCTCTTGGATACGCTTGAACAAGAACGAAACGTTAACGTTGTATCCGGACAAGGCAATAACTTCCGGCTTGAATCTATTAACCAAGTTGATAAACTTGCTCTCAAATTCAGGCTGTCTGAAATTCTCCTCAAACTTGACATGTTCAGCAATGGCACCGTCATAGTCCATGGCAATGGCAATCACTGCTGCGTCTCTTTGAGCATCACCGTTCGAAATGGACAAGACTTTCGGTATGGTACCTTTGGCATTAGGAAGTGGATGGTATGGAGCCTGATCAACCTTGTTCATGAAGGCATCCCTCACTTCAAAAAATAGAGCCTTTTCGCTGAAAGATCTGACTCTTTCCTTCACGTCCCTAGAAATCATCGGTATGAGTTTCTTCAAAGCAATGTTCAAACATTCCTTTCTCAACTTATTCCAGGAGTTGCTGACCTCAGAGGTACCATCCGATGCAAGGAAGGTGAATAAATGATTGGTGAAATTTTCAAATGCCCCTTTCAATCCAATCTTGATGGTGACATAACCCATTGATTCTGCCTCTAGCATTCTCAAAAATAGGTCAGGTTGATACTTGAACGATTCTGTTGTTCTGTTGATGGCATACTTGAAGTCTGCATATGGTGAAGAGTCGGTGATTTTGATCTTACCCTTTTCGGTCAACACGATATCGATGGTGGCGTAACTTTGAAATGCCAATCTCAAATGCGTCCTGAGTTTAGGGTTATGCACCAACTGCTCGGAAAACATGTGCTTGACGGCATTGGTGGCCTTATCTATGCTGTCGAAGTAGGACCCATCCGCAACGATGGATTCAATCAAAGATTCCGGTTTGACTTCATAGTCATCGGTTAAGTAGATTTTGTTGTTGGTATTGACATTCTCACCAAATTTTTCGGAATCTATACCCATCTCCTTAATAACGTTGTAAATTTCATCCTTTTTGATTTTTTCAAAAATAGAGTACTTTGAATGTGACTTTTGCTTTGAGGTTCCGGCATATGATTTATCCAATTGAGCATCTTTCAACTCTGCACTATATGTGAAGGAAAGGTAATCCTGTAAATCTTGCAGTTCAACGATGGACTTTGCATTCTCGATGTATTCGTCATAAAGCAAGTCAACTGTATCCAAAGATTCGAACATTTTTTCAATATTCTTCTTTTTTTCCAGCAAGGTGTGGAAGTCAATGTCCAATTGAACGATTCTCCAAAGATCACTCTCGTTCAAGAGCTTTTGAACTTGAAGTTGGCCGTTGGCATCACGGTAGGTGTGTAGTGTGTAATCCTTTCTGCAGTTCCAGATCGCAGGAACTTCCAAGCTGTCTCTTGAGATGTAGTAGACGACCTGTGCAACGCATCTTTTGAATGGCTCAATGAAAATCTCTCTTCCTGTGAATGTATCAATCTTTTCCTCGTAAAGGGTATCTGCAACCCATTGTTGTTTCACTGCAAATTCGGTGTCATTCAAATCGTAGTCCTTAATGCCTTCACGTAGAGTCTGATAACGCTCAGGCAAATCTGTCATTCTGATCTCTTGATCCTTGTCTGTTAACAAGTGTTCTTTCAACTCCTCATACTCAAACACCTGGTTCAATGCCTTTGGTTCTTTCTTGTTCTTTCTGACGGTATACCCATCCACATCAAGTTCATCTTCTTCATTATCGTTGTCGTTATCATCTGCAAGATCGTCAACGTCTTCAGCTTCCAATGCCCAGGCGTACTCTTCTCCATCACCAAAGATCTCGTATAGTTCATCGAGCTTATCCTGGTCGAATTGGGAGTGTTGTTTGGTGAAATTATTCTGTTTGGCCTTTGCTGATCTCATTCTTGCCAATCTTTCGTCTCTATCTTCATCATCTTCGGAAAATTCATCATCTTCAATAAAATCGTCGAATTCACCTTGCATGTCGTGTTGTCTTTGCTGTTGTTGTTTCCTCTGTCTTGACACTTCGAGTAGATCATCCTCGTCTCCACCATCATCATTGTCTCCATTGTCGCCACGATCATCATCATCATCATCATCATCATCACCTCGTCCTTCTTCATCCGAAAACATATCAGTTAGACCTTTGGTGTCTGATGTTTCTTGTTGGCCTCCCCTTTTCAAACGTTTGAACTTGCTCTTTTCTTCAAGATGAGGGGGTAATCCACCTGCGTTTTCTCTTAGCAATTCAAGATCATCTTCATCTAACTCTTCCTCATGGTCGGATTTGTCAGTGGTTTCGTCCCTTCTCTTTCTCTTCTTCTTGTGTCTTCTCTTCTTTTTCTTTTCCCTGTTGGAGTCTGAATCGTTGTCTCCACTTTCTCCTTCTTCTTCATCCTCTTCATCGTCAACAATGAAGCCTTCTGTGACTTTTCTGATTGCTTCTTCATCGTCATCATCTTCATCGTCTTCATCGGAGGAGTCCACAATGCCTGATTGGTTGTCATCGTCATCGTCACTCTGTTCGGCTGCATGGTCGATGAAATCAGAACCAGACTGTTCCTTCTTCTTCGGACGAATCTGAGTTTCTTGCTCCTCTTCTGACATTATAAAGATACTTCACAGAGTTGATAAAGTCTACTACCTCGCAACTTGTTCGAGGAAAAGACTGAAGCTTTGATAGGTGAAAAGTTTGTACAAAAGAAGGTTGTCGAGTGGATAGGTAAGTAGGGCCTTTGATCAAAACGGTTGAACCCATTTACCTACATTCGCATACTACACAAGAGTGTGCGACCACACACACAACAAAGCATATTAAAAAAACCGTCGGTCGAGGGATTCAAAAGTGGTTGTTTCCTGGTGTACGGATGTCTGATACTCTGTTGTGTTGCTTCTCTCTCTCTCCTATCTCTTTTTCTAGCTTGATCTTGCAATAGTTATCATTATAACTAATAATATACAATTAGAATATTGAAAATATAAATGTTTCAGGTGGAGCTTCCTCTCTTGATGTCATCTTTCAAATCTGTCAAATACTTGTTGTAATGCCTATTCAACTTATCGTTGAATTGCTTATTCTTATCATTGATGAATCCAACGCCCTCTTCATCGTCTTCACCTTCAGTATTGCTTCTTTTCCTCTTCTTGTACGATTCCTTGTCTTTCCTCCTAATCTCATCTATTAGCGTATTCAACTTTGAAACGTCTGTCAATTTCGAAATTATTTGATCTTCCGATTCTCCTTGAGATTTTAACAATTGGTAAACTTGCTTCTGTATCGTGTAATCTTCATCTGACAGCTTGGATTTTTTCAGTTCTTTAAGTTTCTTCAAGTATGTCTGTTCTGCAAGCTGTTTGTAGTTTTGGAATTCTCGCATGTTTGCATCTTTCTTCTCAATCTCAAGTTTCCTGTTCCAATTTTCATCATCCTGGATGGAATAGTTCATGTTTTTCAGTCGTTCGTAGTTTATCCCTTGTGATTCAATCTCAATCTTTTGCAATTCATCTTTGGCATGGTCTTGTTTATCTGTGAGTTTCTTTAAAAGATTTTGGTTGGTCTTTTTTTTCTCATACTCCTTGTATAGTTCTCTTCTATTTTCAACCTTGGCATCTCTCTTCAGTCCTTTCAACTCTTTCAACTTTCGGAGCCTATTTGCAGCGGACAAGCTCTTTCCAACGGATTGTCCTTGTTCTTCTTTTTCTATATTTGACATTACGATCTTTATAATGTGGGTTTACTAAGTTGTTGTTCGGTCCTACTCAATAATCGTAACGATAAATCTTCTCTCAATCAATCAATCAATCAATCAACCGCACTACTTCTTATCCTGATGTATAATTCCCTGTTTGCAAAAATGGCAAATATGCATACAAGGCTGTGCAAACTTATATAAATTTTTCAAATATCGTACGCTCAGAGAACAATCTGTTGGCCATTCCCCCACATTTTTTACACATTTTTGTGAGCTGATTGGGATGAGTTGGATCGGATAAGACCAGGTCAATGGACTGGACTACCAATCATATGAACCAATCGATTCTCACTATCAATGAGTAGGAGGTATACCTTTTTCTCTTTCAATTCAGTTCAAGTACACGGTGGCGGCTTTGTGTTTTGTGTTTTCTTTTTAACCGGTGGTAACGTTATTACTGCCCGATGTGAAATTCAACCTTGGATCTCCCAAGCAAAGTGCAGACGGATATCTAGCCAAGTTTATACGGTCTATTTTCGTAAGACAAATAGTGTAGCTTTAAATGTGGTTGCATCCAACTCGTTTCAGAAAGGAGCAGTGAATCCACGTTCGCTGTGTAGAAGAAGCAACAGTACAGAAAAGAAAAGAAAAGAAAAGTTGGCTGAGTAAAAAGAATAAGCGTCCTCGTATAGAAGAACGTGTCACACCAGAAAAGAAAAGGTTCGTTTCGTTTCACAGCTGTTGTCATCTCTCTATTTCTATCTATCCCTCTGTTTCAACTTCCACTCGTTAAAAGAAAGAAATCTCGTTCAGATTGGAATCTCCATTTGCCCCCCACAGAAATTTTTCAGCCAGGCCTTTTTTGGTCCCTGCTTTTTCTTTGCCTTCTTGGTTCCTCTGCCTAGGAGAGACACATCAGTATACAGAAAGTGTATTTTGCCCAATGTCCTTCCTCCTGCTTCATTTACATCCTATACTCCTCCTCTTTCTAATCTCAGTCATTGAAATATCATACGTACACGTACAATAAATACTTGTCTGTATTCTTGTATTCTTACAATTGGACCTGGATTTTGCTTATCCTTATCAAACCGAGACACCAAACTACCACCACCTATTCACACAAGCCTCACCACCTCCCAAAAAAAAAAAGGCGAGAGAGAGCTAACCTATTGCTTCCCGAACTATTCCAAAGATCTCTACTTCAAACTGGTTAACTGTCACCATCACTTTCAACCCAATACACCAAGATCGCCATCTAAAACATTAATAGATACATCTTATTCTAACCCCCTACTTACAAAATGGCATTTCTCAATCATCTATCACCGATCCTCTCGCCATTCCAATATGCCGAACCGCAGACGGGAGATGGGTATTGGGGACCAGTAACAGCAACCATTGACTGGTGTGAGGAAAACTATGTGATCTCGCCATACTTTGCAGAATTGGTGAACGCAACAACAAACATCTCCTTCTATTTCTTATCAATGAGACTATTGTACTCGTCAATTGTGAATCAGCATGGTTCAATCTTCATCTTTGTCTCATTGGGGATGTGTCTAGTTGGTATTGGCTCTTGGTTGTTCCATATGACTTTGAAGTATGAGTTTCAACTTTTGGATGAATTGCCTATGATTTACGTTACTGCGTTGCCATTTGCCTATATCTTTTCATTGGAGATGAAGTCACACTGGGCTAAGAGGTTGGTGTATCTGTTTACTGCCGTTGTGATTGGTACGTTGACTTTTGTCTATTGCTCCGTCTACAAGAATCCAGAGCTGCATCAGGCTTCGTATGCCATTTTGAACTTTGCCATTATTTTCAGGTCTCTTTCTCTGGTGAAGAAGTATGTCAAGGATGACCATGCTAGAAAGTTTATGTACAAGTTGGTTTCATTTTCGCTGTTTGAGTTTTTATTTGGGTTTTTGGTTTGGAATTTGGACACTTATTACTGCTCAGCTTTGATCAGAGCAAGAAGATGGATAGGGTTACCATTTGGTGCTTTGCTATTGGAAGGCCATGGTTGGTGGCACATCTTGACATCACTTGGTATTTTCCATTTCGTGATTTATAATCAACTGTTGAACGTTTGGATCTTGGGGAAACAGAACGAATACGAACTGGTTTGGATGTATTTCATTCCTTTTGAGCTTCGTTTGATCAAGAGAAATGCTCATAGCAGGACTCCTCCACCTTCAATAAGCTATACATTGGATGAAAAGGTTGTTGTATTTGCTGATGATCAAGACTAAAGGTTGGGGTTGCTTCTTCTGATTTTTTGTCTTATAGCCGTTGTCACCTGGGTATTATCTTCGTGGATGTGGCAGGCGTGGGTGCTACCATCCAGACACACTCATGGTTGATTGGTCTCTTCTTTTTACGTTATACAAAAAACAAATTGATTCTGTTACATATATAATTTTTTTTTTTTTCCATTATACATATACATATACATATACATACTTTTGTGATAAGCCCCTACAGCCAAGAATATTAGAACATCCACGGAGTAGCCCAATCCACCCCCTTTTTCCAATCGTGACTGAGTGCTTATTTATCATCATTGGTCCAATTATGTCATGTATGACGAGAGGAAGAAGAGAGAAAAAAGGGCGCAAACTTTTGGCCGTGATAGCCGAACCGTGGGCATTGGGCGGGGGCGCGGAGATACCCCCCGGCTCTGTGCAAAAGCCGGCACGGAACAGAGCCTCATAGAGCCTGGTGATGAAGAAGGAGAAGATGATGGATGATCATGATGATAATGCTTCAACTTCCAACTTGTAATACAACAACACCACTGACGAAGAAACTGTTGCTCAACCACACCCACGCCCACTCACACACATCCTCTCTCTCTTTTCCTCTCCTCAAGACTCTCAATTGATCGCTCCTTTTCTTCGCCAACTCTTCAGGTAAGTCTACGATCGACGATATACAAAGTTCACCAACTCTAAGCTTTTAACGATACCTGCGGTAACACTGAACCACAAATAGAGAGTTCCAACTTTCTTCTCTCCCGCGCCCAAAAATTTATAGAATTAACCTCATCTTCGGTGGAATCATCAATCATCAAAATCCACTCGTTTACACATCCCCTTTTAAGTCCTGCCGAACCATCACCTCTGAAAATCTGCATTTTACCGGATACCCACTCATTATTGAGTTTATCCTTCTTAATTCTCCCCAACATCACCACCACCACCATCTCCCAATCACACAGCAATGCCCCTCTTTGACTACCCTCCACAGCACCCAGAGGACCACATTGGATTCTGGGGTCCAGTAACTGCCACAATAGACTGGTGTGAGGAGAACTACGTGCTGTCCCCATACATTGCCGAATCGGTTAACAGTTTTACAAACTTTGTCTTTCTAGGCTTGGCCATGCATCACCTGTACTCCACCGTGAAGAATGGTTTTGGACCACTATACATCTTTGTCTCAATTGGTTTTGCCATGGTTGGAGTTGGTTCGTTCTTGTTTCATATGACTTTACTTTACGAATATCAGATGATGGATGAGTTACCCATGGTGTACGTTACTGCTCTACCGTTCGGCTACATCTTTGGTTGGCAAAGGTCGAAATTGTTCAAATATTCCTGGGCTATAGGAACGTTTGTTGTCACTTGTCTATTCACGTACATTTACATTTTTGTCTATAGAAACCCGGAGTTCCATCAGGCGTTCTATGCAAGTTTGAACTTTGGATTGATTTACAAGACTGTGAGTGTTTTGCGTTCGATCGTTACTGATCAGAAGGAGAGACGTAGCATGTACAGGATGTTAATATTGGCATTCTCGTTGTTCATCTTTGGATTCTTCATATGGAACATGGACTTTGTGTTCTGTGATGGTCTGATCTGGGCTAGAAGAGACTTTTTGGGTCTGCCGTTTGGTTTCTTGACTGAAGGGCATGGTTGGTGGCATATTTTTACAGGTTTGGGAATCTACTACTTCATCATTTACAATCAGATGTTGGCTACTTGGATGGCGGGTAGGGCCGACGAGTATGAGCTGGTTTGGTACGGTATCTTTGCAGAGGTGCAGTTGAAGAAAACCATCAAGAAGCACGTTTGAATGTATTTACATTCCGCTCAATCTAGCCTATAGGGCATCCTCTGTCCCAATATTTATTTCAGATGCATCGAACTATATATCAGTTGCATGAGTTGGATTTTGTTCTTGCTACCATGTCAACTTTTAATTTTTCGTTGCTATTTTACACTATTTTTGCTTGTCTATAAACACACTACACTTCACATCAACACACAGACGAATTACATGCATAGTCTGTCCTTTATCCCCAACTTTTGGCTTGCTAAAATCAAAAAGAAAAGATAAAAATAGACCCTATAGATTTCTCGGAGATCAATCATATACTAGTCATCAATTGCTCACATTTCTTCTTCAAACTTTCGTTCGATCCATCCTGCACTATCTTTCCACAGATATATTTGAGATTGTTCAGCAGCATTGATATCGCAGCTTTATTTGCCTCGTTAGGCGGAAGATCCTGCTGTGTCTGTTGCTTAAGACTCATAGCCACGTCTTCCAAATCTTTGAAAAGAATGAAGAACCAAGGTGTATCAATGATATTCTTAAGGTCTAGTGATAGGATGAGTCCAATCGACTTGAACTTTTCAAAGATGTAGTTGAATTCAAGAGGTTTACTGCGGTCTGGCTTTGGCTCTTGCGTGTTGACGATGAATGCCAGTTCTATGAGTTTATGTAACTTTTGGATCTGTTGGTCTTTGGTTCCCTGTGATGATGCTGATGTTGTACTACTTTCCTTGATGTTTGAAACGGTTAGGTGGATTAAACCGAACAGGGCTAGTTCTATCTGTACATGTATCTCGTCGTTGCCATTGTCAAATCTAACACCATTCAAGTAAGTGATGAAGTCAAGAACCTGTTTGGTCTGATGTGAATCTAGAGGAACGTTGTGTGAAAGGTGGCTTGTAATCAACTTGTTCAAAAATGAAAGGTTCAAGATAAAAACTGGCTTGTTTGAAATCTTTAGGCTAGCGGTGTCAGAAGCAAGAATTCGTATCAACTGGACGTACCTCTCGAAGTTTTGCCCTTTATGGAAGTCTATCAGTGCTTTCCTATTTAAGATCAACTTGTTGAGCAAATACATAGCCTGCATGTTGTTCTGTGTACTGGTGGTGTCACCACCACGACCAACCTCCGAAGCAAAGGAGATCAAATTTGAGACTATTAGATCATCCATCCAACGACTGTGTATTTCTTCAAGTTTCGACAGCAACTGTGATCTCTTATCGTCCGAGGTGATGTAGTTCCCAAGTATGATCATCGCTAGCGATCTCACGTCTTGGTCGTGGTCATTTGTCAAGTACGTTATGTATCTGTCCAGTTGATCGTTCATGTTGGTGATATTATAGGATAAGTTCATTACAGCCGCATAAAATAATGAAACCAAAGCTGGCGTGCCTTGCAGCTTCATTCCTTGAGATTTCATGATGTCAAGTATGCTAAACACCACGTCTTGTCCATTTGTAAGATCAAACTTTACCGTTGACAGTTGTAAAAGTAGCCTCGCATCCGGCTCAACCTCCTCAAAATCATCAGAAAAAGTGTCTTCCAGTTTAGGATCGCACAATCGGAGTTTGAGGTTGTCGACTACCTTGCCCATATCGGTAGTCTTTAGGTACCCGTCCTTGACGTGTTCATCCACCAAATCCTCCAACAACTCAACAAGCACAGTCCACCATGGTTCATCAACGTTCTCAATTGTTAAAAATCGGAACAGCAGTGATAATAGACTCACTCCATTACCATCCTGAAAATCCTTCAAAAACAAACACGAAGTTTCGTTGTCCACACTTAGGTTTCTCAGCAGGCAGACTATGAACATGTAAGAGTCCAGTTGAGTTTCGTGGTCAAGGTACCCCATAATAGACTCTAGAAACATCCTGGTTGTTTCGTCTTCGTTGGATACTATAACGGCTGCTCTGTTTGTGTCGTTGTCAGCCACACCATTTGCCAAGACCCTGAATAATTTGCCAACGATTGAATCGATGAGTGGACTACTTTTGCTGTGCGAAAATGTGACAAAGTTAGCAGTAAAATATTTCACCATTAGAGGTAGAGTACCATAAGATTGTAAGATGTCTCTGACTTTGGGGACTCGAAGTTGAGTTCCTAGATTGTCAAGGTGTGTTTCCAGTAGATTTGCATTGTTTGTCGCTTGTAACGGAAACGGCTTAGCCAGTTCGACCTCTAGAAAGTCTAATGTCTCAAATAGAGTCGATGTACCTGTAGACATCTTCTGGAGAAACTAAGTTTTCACTTTCAAAACGAATGAATGCTGCCACCGTGATTGCAAATAAAGGGACCTGTTGTTACTCAATGTAACTTGTCACCTTCCTTGATGTTGTACAGCACTCCCTTTTCTCTCATGGTAATGTTGAAATTTAGATATACACTTATTACAAAGACGCAAGCGTTGAGATCGCGGCTGTGCAACAACAACAAGCTTGGAGAAAGAGACGCGAACAGATGGTGAACGATCTTCAAATGAGGGTTACCAAAGCTTCATATAGTCAAGTTAGACGTATGGGAACGCAATTCAGCTATCAAAGGGTCTCTTGGACGGTGGTTAGGTTAGGTCCCGGAGAGTTAACACTTCCGAAGTAACTCACAGCTTCCTTCCTGCGTTACGTTAGGCGGAGATTTACACTGTGTTTTTCTTGATAGGGATATATGAAGTCTACCTAAGCCATTGAGCTTTCACTCTGACATCTCAAAACCTTTCACAACGCTCAAAGTGTGTGTCTTTTGGATCTGATAAAATCATTTCCAGAGGTGGTTGCAAAGCAGTGTACAGCGATCCTAATGCCAAACCATGGCGCCGCTGTACGGGGTTTGATTGCACAATGATATACGCTTTGAATGAACCGTTACCCAAAATGGAGACCTCACCAGCGATATTAGATACTTCGGTGAACGGTTTCTGGTGTTTAGTGTTAGGTAAGCAGGGGTGATGATCTATTTAAAGGCAAGATCTTGTAGGATGAAAAATTCTAGGTGGTGGTGGTGGTGGAGCTTAGCGCTTCTCTCGGAGTTCGAGATTCTTTTCATGCACATGTACAAAAAAAATTGTGCGCTCGGGGTGATATACTTAACCGGTAGATTGATTAATCGGGGACTGGAGATTGTATCCATTGGAAGAGGCAATTGGAGTGAATATAAATAGGAATTCTCATGATACTTAGGAGGCTCAATCGAAGCATCCTGTTGAGCATTGAATGAACTGGTGATGAACTAACCGGGTTGTTAAGAACATGTAGTTGGACTGGTGTCGGGACCCTTGATATTGCATCTTTTGCAAGAGAGCGAGAGGTAGCAAGCAGATGGCCCAGTAGGTAACTGTACTCGTGTATCTTTAAAATGTAACTTCATTGAAGTGTACCAATAGTTTGCAGGAGCCCGATGTTCGTCCAATTGAGAATTGGACGTAGTATGCACATAGAACAGTGGAGACAGGAAAAACGTAGAGTGACTACAGTCCTACGGTTGTAACTGTTCAAAGAAAGTTACCGGGCTGTGGACATAGAACAAGACAACAGATGCCTCTATTGCTTCTCTCGACACTCAGCAGTGTTTTTGCTCCCGTCCATTGATTGATTGACAGAGCCAGAGCATAATTATCACCGCAAGAGAAGAGAAGAGATTGATGATGATTACTCACTATACACTCACTATACAGCACTCTCTCCTCGCCTCGACTCAACGCTGGATGGTGGGTGGATGTTTCCCGACTGCACCGCCACTTCTGCAATCCCCGGCACCACCGCACCCCCCCCCCCCCAACTCACACGCGGTTGCGAACGTAATTCACGGAGTTTCAGCCCTTTCTTTATGCACCGTACAGCTCTTCTGATTAGCCAGCCAGCGAGACAGGCCAAGTTCCATCTCCATTGGCATCATCGATCCATCATCTCCGAAGTTTCCTTATGGGATGAATTATCAATCAGCCAGAAAGATCAATTCACAGGGTTCTTTGATTAGCTAGTCAAGCGAGCAACCAACAGACTTGATTGGAATGTGAGGGTAGCTGAAAGTTGATGTACTAAGAGGCAGGAGAAAGAGTATATTACCACCACCATAACTATCCATCGCATCGGAGATTGCAATTGGCAACCCAACTAACTGGCTACCACTTGTGGCACATGCCCTCCCTATGCAATTTTAGTACCGCAATTTCCTTCAGTGAAGAACTCCACTGGCAAATAATGTATTGTAATTGTTTCTCATTGTATACTTTACTGGGAATCTGATTGCAGGCCTGGCTGGGCTGGTGGAACCTGTTACCGGTGGCTGCTGCGCTGTGTATGTTGCGCACGCGGGCGGCGGCGGCTGATGGCGGCAGGTATGGCAAATCAGGCAGGCAGGTACGGCAGGTATGGCTCGCCCGGACGCAGCTCTTCTTCACCTTCAAAAACTCACTGTTGTTGACCAACAACCAACGTTGACAACCATTGCAAAGGTGGTTTGTGTCGCTGTTTCGTTTCCAATCTTATCTTACAATTATATTTTTACTCCTTTTCTTCTTACTTAACCTTAGCAAGATCATTGAATTGTTAAATTGAAACATCCTCTTGGAATATATATTGATTATTCACAGTAAGATTACTATCTACTTCATTTCAATTACTATCAACTTCTACTATTCAAAATGTCCGAACCTCAGTATGTACCCCCAATCCTTCCTTTACATCTCTTCAATCGCCAAACTGTTGAACTATACGTGTCCTTTTGTACCATTCTAGCAAGTTCCCTCTCCTATTTCAACAATTGAGGTAGCTTCATCTCTCATGTGGCTCAATTTTTGAATGTCACTAAGGTGAAAAAGTTGTACTGCTGCCGATGCTCCTGCTCCTACTCCTAATCCTCAGAGGAGTTTTCGGATAACGTGGGATTTTTTTGCTATCAATAATCATCAATTAATGTTGGTACTTCAGATCAATTGATGATCCAAAGTATACTTTGACTTTCGGATTCATCGATTATAGCGTTCGATCATTATATTTGTTCCCAAAAGCTATCAAGACTCCAAAAGTCCAAAGTGTCACTCAACATATATTACTTTTGATTTCGGGGGTTGGATCTCGAAACCACATGTATGGCCATCGTCTAACTATTGTCAAACTCTTACTAACATCTATATATTTCTCCAAAAAAAAAATTATTACAGAGGTGATATTGGTTTGATCGGTTTGGCCGTCATGGGTCAAAACTTGATCTTGAACGCTGCTGACCACGGCTTCACTGTTGTTGCTTACAACAGAACTACTTCCAAGGTTGACCACTTCTTGGCAAATGAAGCCAAGGGTAAGTCCATCTTGGGTGCTCACTCAATCGAGGAATTGTGTTCTCAACTAAAGAGACCAAGAAGAATCATCTTGCTAGTCAAGGCTGGTGCTCCAGTTGATATCTTCATCAACCAACTATTGCCACACTTGGAAAAGGGTGACATCATCATCGATGGTGGTAACTCCCACTTCCCAGATTCCAACAGAAGATATGCCGAACTAAAGGACAAGGGTATCCTATTCGTCGGTTCTGGTGTCTCTGGTGGTGAAGAAGGTGCCAGATACGGTCCTTCATTGATGCCAGGTGGTGCTCCAGAGGCATGGCCACACATCAAGGACATCTTCCAATCCATCGCCGCTAAGTCTGATGGTGAACCATGCTGTGACTGGGTTGGTGATGCCGGTGCCGGTCATTACGTCAAGATGGTCCATAACGGTATCGAATATGGTGACATGCAGTTGATCTGTGAGGCTTATGACCTCATGAAGAGAGTTGGTGGTTTCACCGACAAGGAAATCTCCGATGTCTTTTCCAAGTGGAACACTGGTGTCTTGGACTCGTTCTTGGTTGAGATCACAAGAGACATCCTAGCTTTCAACGATACCGATGGTACCCCATTGGTTGAAAAGATCTTGGATTCTGCCGGTCAAAAGGGTACTGGTAAGTGGACTGCCATCAATGCCTTGGACTTGGGTATGCCAGTCACCTTGATTGGTGAAGCCGTCTTCTCAAGATGTCTATCTGCCCTAAAGCAAGAGAGAGGTAGAGCCTCTGAACTTCTGGCTGGTCCAAGTACCTCGGCCGTCACCATCACCGACAAGCAAGCTTTCGTCGATGACTTGGAACAAGCCTTGTACGCATCCAAGATTATCTCTTATGCTCAAGGTTTCATGTTGATCAGAGAAGCTGCCAAGGAGTACAACTGGAAGTTGAACTTCCCATCAATTGCTTTGATGTGGAGAGGTGGTTGTATCATCAGATCTGTCTTCTTGGGTGAAATTACCGCTGCCTACAGAGAAAACCCAGACTTGGAGAACTTGCTATTCCACCCATTCTTCAACTCTGCTATATCTAAGGCTCAATCCGGATGGAGAAAGACTCTAGGTAAGGCCATTGAAGCCGGTATCCCAATGCCAGCATTTTCTACTGCCCTAGCCTTCTACGATGGTTACAGATCAAAGATGCTGCCAGCCAACTTGTTGCAAGCTCAAAGAGATTACTTCGGTGCTCACACCTTTGAAATCTTGCCAGAACACGCTGATGCCGAAAAGAAGGTCGGTGACCACATCCACATTAACTGGACCGGTAAGGGTGGTAACGTTTCTGCTTCTACTTATGACGCTTAGAGATGGTGTTCTTCCTCAAACTATTCGACGATCTCCTCCAGTGGCTATGTGTACGTATTTCCCCTCAGCCCGGTTGGAAACTTCCATGAAAGATTCGTTTACGAATTTTTTGGTTGGGTGGTTTCTCCACGTCTCTTTGTTGTTCCTTACTTTAGTCAAGACTCAATAGTATATTAATTTATCAGATTTTTTAAATTGAAAAAAAAAAGTAATCAACAGGCGCTCGAAAATTGTGTGTGCATGAGATATTATAAAAGGAGCTCTCTCCATGTAGAGATGGCTCACTCCTGCGTCTCTATGCATCTATGCATCTATGTTATGTGTGTGCATATGTAAATGTTTTACCAGAACTCTTGTTTATCCTCTGTTCACTAAACTTACCCTCTTGCCTCTTATCAATTCAAACCTCCATCTCCAACTTTGCATACTTTTGAAAGGCAACAAGCAGGGGCTGTTTATTCTCGGACTATTTCCTGGCTGTTATAAAATTCAGTCCTGGCTTTCAAGAACAGAATAATCGCTTATCAAAATGTCGAGTTCCAATCAACAACATCCCCCTGAGGAGAATCAACTCGATACATATGACCTAGACGGGAAGATAGAAGATGTCATGGTTCAAGCGGCCAAAGATGCCGTCCAACAGATGTTTAACGACAGCAGCATAACAGAAAATATTAACCAAAACGATACGACAAACGTGAATGAGGCTGATGATTCCCAAATACGGCATCCGCAACAAGACAACATGGAGACCACACACCAGCAACACATCCAGGAAACGCAACAGGGTGAAACAATAGAATCAGATCCTGCATCATTCAACATTTACGATAACATAATACTGAAACAGCTGGTAGACTCCACAGTGGGTATGATAAGTGACACAGGGCATCAACAGACAAGTAGTCATACAGTGTCCCAATCAGCAGACGAGCACCAACTAAACGATATATCCATGGAAGTGACGGAGGAGGGAAACCCCCGTCACCATTCTGTTAGACATGATGTAGAAAAAGTCATAAGTCAACCGCAAGCGGAAGCAAAAGGTGTTGACGTTGATCAAGAACTGCCTAAGATTCAACTGGAACAGCAACACGAGAGCGTATCGCAGGAGTATGAACGCCACAAAGATGGTGATGACCCGGGTATCGAGCTACAGCAAGTTATAGCGGATGCCTTGAGTGGCCTAGATAGTGCGACCATTGGTCATGGTACTACAGAACATTTGGTACCAGGAGACGAAGTGCACGGCAAGACAGAAGAAAAAGTCCAACATCAGGAGCCAATTGGAGCTGAACATAGTGATGTGAATATGGATGAATCACAATCTGCTCAAATTGATTTGAACCAGGCTATAGCAGATGCACTCAGGGCAAACTTCTCCGATCCAGAGAATGATAAACAGGAAACCGCTGATGAAATAGAACAATCAAAGGAGTCGGTCATACCCCACGTTGAACAATCTGATGATACAGGTATGGCTATGGATGATGCTGTACTTGATTTGAACAAGGCTATCAATGATGCATTGCAGGAAACGAAGGAACAGATGGATAGTCTGGAGCTTGAGCTTTCTACCAAAAAATACGTTAAGGAGCATGACGTGAAACGGAAAATCATGCGATCCAAATCTACGAGTACCAGGAAAAAAGGACAACGTTCAAAGCCGGCTGCAGCCAAGACGAAACCTTCAACACTTGACAATGCTTCCCTCTCATCTAGTTCCGACTCTAACTCCTCTTCAAGTGGTTCGCAAAATGGTGGTGGTGATTCCAATGATAATGATGATAACTCAAGTGATGATCTGAGCTCTTCCGATGATTCCACCTCTGAAGACAGTGATGGCAGTTCTAGCTCTGATAGTGATGATGATAAAAAGATGTCCAATGAAGCCAAAAGAACCAAGAAGATGGTTTCTAAGCCTACGAAAACACCTGTGGTTAAATTAAAAAAGCTGAGCGTGCCTTCGAAGCAAGTATCCCAGCAACAGCGAGAACAAATTGTTAGTGATGATGATGATGATGATGATGATGATGATGACGACGAACAGATGATGCTCGATTTGAACAAAGCCATTTCTGAAGCATTGAATGCAACCTCTGGTGGCGTCAGTGACTCCATGATAGACTCGTCTGATAGTCAGCAACAAAGACAAAGTGAGGAAGAAATCTCACAGCAAGAGTTGAACAAGGCGATCGAAGCGGCGTTTGGTGATGAAGGCAAGTCAACCGAAGGCGAATATCAAGAGGACATGGAATGGAATACGGCTGTTGCAGAAGCATTAGGAACAGAATTGAAACAGCCTTCAGGATCCAAGAGTATACCCGAAGCAGAGGCAATCCAGAGTGGTGCAGACCAAGATTTATCGAATGCAATTGCTGATGCGCTCGAAGATGCTCAACACCAGCTTACATCTATGTCCATGCCCGCAGCGAATTCTGTGTCCAGCGATGAAAATGCCCTTCAAGAGGCGTTGGCTGAGATGGTTCAAAGTGTTGTCGATACCAACTTGTTCCCAAAGAAAATCACGCCACCCAAAGACAAAGCTAAGAAGGCAACTGGAGCCAAGTCGAAGGCTCCAGCTACGGGCACCACCAAAAAAGCACCTGTCAAACCAAGAAAGGTGCCGGCTAAGAAGACGGCAGCTAAGAAAAGTAACAAAATAGAAGATTTCCAGTGGAATGAGATGCTGGAAGCAGCAATGGAAATGGCAATGGAAAATCCGGAGCAATTACTATCGGGTATGAATGTGGAGGATGATGTGATTGAAGGATCATCGACAGCGAAATCAACTGGAGAAAAGGATCCCACAAAAGCAACAAAGAAAGTTGCAACAACAATTGCAAAGTCCATGGTCAATGCTGGTAAACCTTCGTCTGTTGTGAGATCCGAAGCGCAGCGCACTTTAGCGCAGATTACCGCACAACAACAGGCGATGAGTCTATTACAACAACAATTAAGAGGCTCCGTGTTGAGCTCATCCAACACTTCTCGGGCATCACCATCAGCAACAACCCCACCAGCAAGCAAGAAGTCCAAGGGATCTAAACAATCCAAGAGGACAACTGCCAGCAAACAGGCAAATCTTGAAAAGTTCCAGAAGCCAACTCCATTTGAAGAACCAACGGCAAAGCAGCCGACTATTGAGGTTGTCTCAGTGGAAAATTCAAACCAGACTGCCGATCCACTGCATACATCAAACACCACGTCAGCGCCGTTGGTGACTGCCACCAAGTCTATTTCCGGGGTGTGGTCTGAATTGAAACTCTCTAGCCTGAACACTACGGAGATTATGACGAAAGTTTCTCCACAAATACTACAGTCAATCAAGAGTGCAGTGGCCGATGCAGTTTCCAATTTGCAGTCTGCTGTCAGTGCTAAGCCTCCTGATGTGACTTCCGATAGCGCTTCATCAACTCCAAGTTCTTTACTTTCAACGTTGGACGAGAAGGAAAAAATCAGATTGGAGAATAGGGAGCGTAAGAAGAGATGGAGAATTACCAACATCGAAAGAAACAGGGATAATGACCTTAGAGCAAGAGTGATAAAGAGAGCTAACCAGCTATTCACTAGCCCAGAAGACGAGGAAAGAAGGAAAACCTGGGTTGCCACAGAGTTTGAAAAGAGGAAGAAGAAAAGAATCATGAGAAGCACTGGGGATGGTGAGTCTGGTATGCAAGGAGATGGTGAAGACGAATTTGGTGATGCTGAAAAATATAAACACAATGAGTCCTCCATCAAAAGCTTGCCATCGTTATTGAATGATCCTAGGTTGACTGAACGTATCATGAATGTTTACACGTTACTGAGTGAGAAGGATGGTCCCACCCAGCAGATATCTGCAGTTGGGGTTGAGTCTGAGTCCAGGTCTCTCAAGATTACCACCACAGCGACAGCTTTGGCTGCCGCTTATGCTGCATCCAATGCAGAATTCAACGAAGGGAATTTGAACTCGATCATCAACTCTCTTGTCACAACTTTGAATACCCAACTACCATTTGAATCCTCATCTCGTTTGCCGTCTCCTATTGTGCCTGGTTTGCCGTCTACTTCGACTGCTAAAACCCGCCCCAGTGGACCTTCTCAGAACACAACTGCTTCCATTTCAGGGCTGCCTGATGGTGCTGTCTCACTTTTTAGAATCAATGCTCCTCAATTTAAGTCACAATCACAGAAAAACGATAGACCAACAGCTGCCAAGCCACCAACCTACAATCCTGATATGTCGTTGACCTCATTTGTCAAAAATAAGAAGGCACGTGGTGTTGATGCGATCAATTCTTCGATTACAGCCATGAGAAATATGACGTTGGCCAACACTGCTAAACAGGAGAAACCAACGGATAACGCCTCCAAACAAAATGCTGAAGATTCAAAGGATACAAATATTAGAGAGTCAATCACTTCTCTGTTGCAAGAATCGGCCAGAGAGCTTGCTGCGCATCTGTCATTCACGGGCCCGAAGATTGCGTCAAAGATCGTTCCAGAAAAGAGGAAAAGTACCTCTACAGATGGTGCAGTCAAGAAGGGAAGGCTGGCCGACAAGTTTTTGACTCCCACGTTTGACCCTGATCTCGATATCCGAATGCTAGGGGACATTGAATCTCCTCCTGTTTCAACAAATGCATCCAGCCAAGTGAACAGCATTCATCAAGCTTCCCCAGTCGTCGGTGTTGATCTCTCCAAAAACGGCAGGAGTCAGGATGCTCCAGCTTTGACCAACGGGCAACAGATCAAGCCAGCAGCAGCAATAACACCACCATCAGCTCCGAAAACAAAGCCAGCTCCGAAACCAAAAGCGGTTGCAAAGCCAAAGCCTCCACCAAAGCCAAAGGCCCCTCCTCGTCCTCCACCACCGCCTCCACCGCCTCCAATCCCTCAAGTGAAGCTACCACAGTATCTGAAGCCGGAATCAAACAGTATCAAGTCACCAATCACCTCTCCAATTGTGAGGTCAATATCTGCCTCGCCATTCATCAAGGCACCGTCACCATTGTCGAGCTCTAAGTCTTCCAACATTGGATTTCCAGCAAGGCCATCTGCAAAAGGTGTTGGATCTATGTCCAACTCCAAAGGAATGGGTATACCTGGTCTAATGGGCTTGAGGAAACCTAGTGCATTTAGAAAGCCACCAGGATTCACCAATGGATCCAATGATGATGGATTGAAGAAGCCATTCAGTGGAATCACACCGTTGAAAAGAAACAATTGATTTGTAACGCTTATTTTACCCTCATTCTCACTCTGTGTTGAGCGCTTTGGATCTGTACACCTATATATGTATAATAGTATGATATCGCGACATGTTTGCACGTAAGAACCGATTTCGAGATCCAGCTTGTACAGTTGAATGGTAAGTAAGCCTAGCAAGCAAAATGTAGAGAATACATATTCGAAAAAGTAATGGTCAAATGTTACCCCCGAGCAAATGGAAAGAGACAAATAGAAAGTATTACAATCGTCATTGATGATCATTGTTTGGAATTAAAAATAAGGGATTTATTTTCACATCAAAAAAATAAATGTTAATTGATTCAACCCAGGATCGAACTGGGGACGTTCTGCGTGTTAAGCAGATGCCATAACCAACTAGACCATCAAACCAATTACGTTTCGTTAATTTTTCCACATCTTTAAGAGATAATTGAGGTCACGTGATATTCATCAGCTGATATAATGTCACGTGATATCAATTTGATAGAGTCACGAGCTTCTAAATAGATCAAGCTAAAGATGATTTCAAGCGACAATGGCTGATCAATATAGCATTACATGTCATTGGTCATTTCAAGGCTTGGGAAGTAAACTCAATTACACATAGTAGACTTATGTTGATAGTCTACCACTGGCATTCTACTGAACTACAATTGAAATCTTGAACATGGCCTTAAGGGAGTAGTAGTTCAAGACATCATGAATCAACCAGAGTTTGAACCTCTGCACTTCAAAATCCCCTCATTTCTGGTATCTCTTGAATCATTATCTGATGTTGATGATAGCCTCTTGGAAGTTCGGAATCATATACCAGATTCGGATATAGCTCAATTTGACAGGAAGGACATTGTGCCATGGGAAAGCGGTGAGGGTTCATTGCCCAATTCGATGAGATTGGGAATGTCGCCTGCCAAGCAAGCCACCACCATTCCTTTCAGTTCTATTCTATATCGTCACATGTGCAAATCACAGCTCTTGCTTAAGCCAAATGATGATGATGATAATGATGGTGATGCCACTTTCGTACTGGAGGTAGGTTCCGGCAAGGGGTATCTTTCAAGGATACTGGTGAACCATTTTTCGTGCAAGGTTTGCTCTATTGATTTGAATAATGAAAGGTTAAAGTCTGGCATGCGGGTTCATCGCTTACTTCAACCAATATATCAAGGAACCTATTCAATTGGGAATGTGGGGACTGGTGAGACTAGGGGAACTCATGGGATTCATTCGACGCAATCCGGAAATTTGAAGTTGGTCCATTGCAAGCTGGCTGATAGCCAGACTTTTGAGGGCGTTATGTTGAATCATGCTGTGCCGTTCTACAAGATTGGAGGGTCTGTTACGAAGGATGAGTTTCCTGTGTTTTTGGTAGGAATGAACATCTGTGGTGATTTATCCTATGGTGTTATCAGATATGCCAAAGAATTCAATCAGAGGTGTATGGGTAAAGAGCGAATCAAGAGTTCTTACATTTCAAAGATTGGATTCGTTCCATGTTGCTTTCGTAAGATTACAACGTTTCCCAAATCCAATGCTCTTTCAAACCTACTGTGTAGTGTTCATATTGATAGAACGAGTAAGAACGGTCAAATCACTTCCGTATTGAATATGTTGGTGATCGTTGATCTTTACCTGTACTTGAGTGAGGCTGGATTTGTTAACGTTGAGGTGAACTACCTGAACGATGGTTACTATTATCTGTTGGCAGATTTCCATTTACAGGTATGACTCATCTGTTTGTTTTTGCCGAATCTGTTGGTAAATGTATCTGCGTATTGTTGGATGATGCCATTACCTATAATTTTACAATAAAGATGGGGCGGTTGTCGTGAGTACAATTTTTCTGGAGTGTCATACCATAAAAGATGTGTGATGCGGTGTACGATCTAAACGAGACTCGTAAAATATTTTTCAAGACAGAGCGAGCTTAAACAGAGATATATACACATAATAACCGCACTCTGTCTGGTCATGGATATTAAGAATTATACAGCTAAATTCAAACCAGTTTGTGTTTGTGTTGTTAGCATTCGAGTAGCAGGCAGATTAATCATGATCTTCTCTATTTATCTGGGAGGGGAGGGGAGGGGGGGCTGACTGGATGGAAGCAAAAAAAAAAGAGGGGCACGGGCAGAGTAGCAGCATAGCATGCAGGGTGGACAAACCGTTGTTGGGCCTATCCCCACTGCCCTGCCCTGCCCCGCCCTGCCCCCTCTCCAAGCAAACCATCCAAGACTCCGAAACGACGCCAAGAAACAAGCGGTGAAAAGCGAAGTGAACCATAAAACAAACCATTAATTATTTTAGCCCCAAGACCGAGAAAGGTGAATAATTCTATAAAACTTTTATAATGCCCCTCTTCCCCGCATTATTTCGTGATGAATTCGTTCAACAATACTGAAAGGAGGAAGAAAAGAACTTAGATCCAGTCTCAATTCAAGCAAGGCCACTTGTCACAGACTCCCACTTCAGGCATCAATCTATCAATTCGTCTTTCGCTAATTACAATACAGACATGCTTGGAAAGGACAAGTTTGCACGTTTGGCACATGTTTTGCTAGTATGCGGTGGTGGGGCAATGGCCCAATACTCTCCTGTTCTCACTTCATGCCCAGCTTCCAACTCGTTCGCTCCAGATGGTAGCGAGACTGATGGACTACTACGAGAAAACAACTACATTTCCAACGAAGAATCAGAATGGATTCAAAAGAGACAGGTTAGAACAGAGGAAAACTTGATCACTTTTTTGAATGGATTGAACCTGACGGATTATGCAGGTGTGGATTTCGAAGATTACTTTGATAACCTGAATCAAACTTCTATCACCGTTGCTCTTGCCTTCTCTGGTGGCTCGTACAGAGCAATGCTTACCGGTGCTGGAGAGATATCTGCCTTGGACTCGAGATCCGGAAGTGGTGGGCTTGAAGGTTTGCTGGATGGATCCACCTACATCTCTGGTTTATCAGGAGGTTCTTTACTTCTATCATCAATGATCTTCCAAAATTGGACATCGATCGATGACATTGTTGATGCTCATGAAATCTGGAACTTGACATCAAGTCCATTCGCCAGCTCTGTAACCTTCTGGACTGGTATTTACGCTGAGGTGGAATCTAAGCAGGCTAGTGGTTATGAGATCAGTATGGTTGATATCTTTGGAAGAATCTTGTCGAGGATCATGTATACCAACATTGAAAACTACGGTATTGATCTAAAGTGGTCCGATATTCAATCCTTGGACGCTTTCACTAACCATGAAATGCCATACCCGATCATTACAGCCATTGGTGGAACCTATAACAACCTCTCAGATTTCACCAATAACATCGTTGAAATCTCTCCCTTTGAATTCGGCTCATGGGATGCAGAGATTGGTTCCTTCATTGATTTGAAGTACCTTGGAACAACCCTTAACAATGGCCAGGCGACTAACTCCTCCGCATGTACTTCAGGATACGACAATGCAGGATTCATGGTTGGTGCCTCCTCGGATTTCATTGCTGCCTATGAACCATACTTGAATCAACCTACAGCATTGGCGGAGCTTGGTTTGAACATCTCAAGCACTTACTTGGACTTGTTCTTGAACTTGATCAATAAAGACCACGATGATATCCTATACACACTACTTCCAAATCCATTCTACGAGAGTGATTTGGCCTCTGAAGGTTCATTAATTGCTAGCTCGGAGGTTTTAAAATTGGTGGATGGAGGTATGTCATATGAAGGTATTCCTTTGGACCCCTTCATGATTCCAGAGAGAGAGATTGACGTTGTGCTGGCGTTTGATAGCTCTGGAGATACCACAGATAACTGGACAAACGGTTCGTCTTTATACGCCACCATGAAAAGATTGAGAGATTTGGATAGTGAGTCCAAGTTTTATCAACTACCTAGTACAATCGATGAGTTTGTCGCTGAAGGATTGAACAAGAAGCCATCCTTCTTTGGTTGTAATGGATCCGATCTAATAACTGAAAAAGATGGTTACTCCTATATGAAGCCATTGTTGGTCTACTATCCAAACACCAACATCTCATACATGTCTAACATTACTACGTTTGAATTGACGTACGAGGAAAGAGATGCCATGATCATGAATGGATATGATGTTGCAACTAGAGATAGTTTTGCATATGATAGTGAATTTGCTCAATGTATTGGTTGTGCTGTCTTGAGACGGTCTCAGGAAAGATCAGGCTTGGAAGTTGGAGAACAATGTGCTGGTTGTTTCGAAAGGTACTGTTATGGTAGTAGCGTTGAAGTTGCCATCAATGAGACTGTATCCACTGTTACTGCTTCTAGTAGCGTGGCTGATACTGCCACTGGTTCTGCTACTGTTTCCTCTACTTCCGTTACAACTTCCTCGTCTTCGGGTGCCGCTGCTAACGTTGCTGCAGGGTCATTCAAGAGATCTGCTCCTTTACTCTCATCTCTACTCTTTTTCATTTCCTTGGTGATTGTTTGAATCTAGTCTTTTTTGGATTGTAGCCCTGTTTGTTCCAATCTCTTTTATTAAAGTTTTCTTATTAGATTAGTGTACACAGTTGAATAGCGTGTGTATCTGTATCGTGTCAAATGACACTGCTTGCGCCGTGATTCTCGGTGCTTCCCTGCAGATTCTTCTATGCCGCTCACCACCCCTTTGATGCAAAGCACCGTACACAGCCCTTGAGAAGCGTCTGCATGAATGAGGGTTTGATTGCTTGACATTTCCATTGGAAAAATTCTGTATCAAGCTGTCATATCACACTGTTGATTTTACCTGGCGACAAGTAAGGCTTATCGCTACCACTACCAATAATAATCTCAGCAAAGGAGAGCCGATTTGAAGATTCAACAAAGTAAATCAAGATGTCAGTCGAATTGAACACCTACAAGACAAAGGAGGAACTAAGGCGCCTCCTATCGTCCTTTAGAGAAGCTCTCTCATTCTGGTCCCAATCATTGACTACACAGCTCGCCGAAAAGCCAACAACTTTAACAACTCAAAAAGATGGACCAAAGGATACTATCGGTGAAACTCAAGAGAACGCCGGAACATTAACCACAACCACAACCAAAACCACAGCTTTGACCTCATCACGGCTAGACTCTCCATTGACTGAACTTCCCAAGCTATCCAAATTGATACATGCACACACCACCAAGCTGGGACTAGTTTTCAAACCGCCAATCTTGGCCACAAATTACACAGCCTGTTACAACGAACTTGAAACAACGTCACGTACCGTTGTGTTGCTTATTTCTTTGGTGTCACAACTTATAGATGAGAGAGATACATTCTCGTTGTTGTTCACCGGTACGGTAGTAAGCCAGGCAACAGAGCTTCTTATTGTCTATCAGGCAATTACGACTGAACTGATGGCACTCTTGGATAAAAAGGAGGAGGAGGAGGATGAAGATGAGTCATCGGCCGATCAGTTGGGCACTGGGTTGGCAGCTGAAGAAAGATTGGTTTCTGTGGGGAAGATATGGAGTTGTTGTGATGGGTTTTTGGAAGTTGCAAAGATGGGTTCTGCAGGTTTGCTCAAGCTGAAGTTGAAAGAGGTGAATGTTTTAATAGGCGATGCTTTGGAGGAGTTTACTGAATGGATTGAAGATCCCACTGGTGGTAATGTCAGCGACGATGATGATCCATTTGGTATCGATGGCAGAGATGATGATGAGTCAAATGGTGGAAGCATAGCTGGTAATGAAAGTAAACCTCCTTCCCTCGATGAGGACGATGACAGTAGTGTCGAAGTTGATGAAGATTTAATCAAGTTTGCAGAAAAGTGGTTACAGAAGATCAAGTTGATCAAACTCTTACTTTCATCTTTGGATAAGAGTATTCCTCCGGTGAAATACTCCACTAAATACTCTTCGAAGATTGATTTGTTGAATGCGAAAAGGTTGGTTATTAGTGAGATCGTGGATGACTTGATTGCGGCTGTCATATATGAAAACGAACTCGAGGAAGCCACCAAGTCGAGCGAAAAGTTGAAAATCATCTGCGCCAAGGTTGTGGACTCGGTCAAGGAGTTGAACAACGGAGACGAGAAGAAGTGTAAATGGCTCAATACATGGAAGATCAAGTTTTTGGAGTGAAAAGATACCGCCCGGTTTTTAATATAATGATATTGTATAGTTTTAATAGAACGAGAGAGCTAAGACACAACCCCTGAGCAAGCTAGCTATATCCAGGATTCCCGATTTGAATGGAATCTGAAGGCTCTCAACGGATGCCCCGCATGGACTGTCCAGATATGCATGCAGAAGCGCCATTTTTCATATTAAACCTGTAAGTACCCCTATATATCCTCTTATACAGGCTTATTGATAACTACGACAGGGAATAACAAACTGACCCAACACATACTGTTCAATTTTCAATTTACAATCCACTTTTTCAATGCTCTTAGTTTCGACAAAATCATTATGGGCTCCTTTGAAAGAGAAACTACCCTTGAAAATCAGATGTACCTTAGGGCGCAACTTCTCCAAGTTGATAATCTCAGAAGAGATCCAACAGGCAATACAGGAAAACAAACCGGTCGTTGCATTAGAAAGCACAATTGTAACGCATGGTCTTCCATATCCAGCCAACTTTGAAATGGCAAGATCGGTGGAATCGTTGATTAGATCTCATAATGCCATTCCTGCAACAATTGGATTCGTCAATGGTGTTCCAAAGGTTGGTTTGTTAACTAGCGACCTCACGATAATGGCGGACCCAGAAAGTGGTGCCAAATCTAAGATTTCAAGAAGGGATATTGCGCATGTCATGGCCAATGGTCTCACTGGTGGAACCACAATTGCAGCAACGATGATATTGGCACACATGGCCAAGATTGATGTATTTGCCACGGGTGGACTCGGTGGAGTCTCTAGGCCTTTTGAGTTGCTTGATATTAGTGCTGATTTGGATGAGCTATCAAAGACCCCCGTTGCTGTTGTTTGTTCTGGTCCTAAATCTATATTGGACGTTAGAAGGACGCTGGAATATTTGGAAACTAAAGGTGTTCCTATTGCGACATTTGATGATGGACACTTTGCCGATAAGAAGTTTGGTGACAAGCTTAACGTTCCAGGATTTTACACTAGAGATTCAGGAGTGCCTTCTCCCTTTACTTTCAACGATTACAAAGTTGCAGCTGGAATGATCTATAGTGGGAAGACTCTTATGGGCATGGATAATGGATATGTCTTTTGCATTCCTCCTCCTGTTGAGGTTGCTCTCGAAGCAGGGATGATTAACTCCATTATTGCAGAGATACAATTTGAAGCTGAACAATTAGGTATAAATGGAAAGGATTTGACTCCATTCATGCTTGGAAGGATCAATGCTAGAACTAACGGTGACAGTGTCAGATGCAACATTGACTTTGTCAAAAACAATGCTATTACGGCTTCAAAAATTGCCAATGAACTGTGTTTGATGAAGGCGAATAATGGAGAACCTGTAAGTTTTTGAGTTGTTTTTTTCTTTTCAACCAAAACAATTGGTTTTTGCGCTCTTAAAGGTTAAAAAGAGTACATACTAACAGGTGACATTTTACGCAGGACAAACCCACTTTACAACCGAAACAAGTAGAATCAAGGTCACTAAGCCAAATGGAACACTCTGATATTCCCCTTGAACCACCAACTGTCCTATCGGCAGTGATAGGATCGATGGCTCTAGATTCCACAAGCATAATTAGATCATCCTCGCCCAAACTAGGAGACTCAAATCCTTCAAAGACGTACAAATCTCCTGGTGGGGTTGGTTTCAACGTTGCCTTAGCATCCACTGCTTCCACCAATGTCACGTCCCCTCCATCTTCAACTCTACTTATTACAGCCATCAATAATGAGGATTTAACGGGAAAGACTCTGTTGGGCGTTCTCAAAGCGAACAACATCCCAACTGAAGGTTTATCCTTCATCACGGAATATAACTCTGCAGAGTACACATCCATTCATGATGCGCATGGAGCATTGATTATTGCATGCGCAGACATGGACATCATAGAACAATTGTCTGTGGATCACGTCATGAAAAACTTAAAAGAGTATCAACCTCGCACGGTTCTAATTGATGCAAACGTTAGCGTCGATGTAATATCTGCCGTTTTGGATGGATCTGAAATTTTGGGATACCGTGTGATCTATGAGCCTACTTCTGCCGTGAAATGTAAAAAGATTGCTCAGGTTCCAAATTTGAGTTGCTATCCGTCTAATGGTGTGGAGATGATGACTCCAACGGTAGAGGAACTTGAAACCATTTACAATGCTTTTGTGGAGTCTGGGAAATTTGAAGATTTGGAAGGATGGTTTGCTATTTTGGACACCATTGGAATTGACTCTCGTTTGAGAAATTCATTGTCGGTTGCATCTCATAGGTTCCCCATTGTTGAGAAGTACCTAAACCTAGGCGTTTTCCAGCAATGTTTCCAGTTGCTACCGTATATTCCCAAGATACTGGTCAAAGATGGGTCAAACGGTATATTGATGATCCAACTCACTGATCATGCGAGCAAGGATAAAGCACTAGTCAACGAACACACTTTCAATTTCAAAAACAGGCCATCACAGGCTGAGTTTACCATTGTTCAGGAGGGAAGGCATGATTTTGGATTGATCATTCAACATTTCCCTGGACTGGCGGTTTTAGATGGGGATTTAGTGAGTGTTACTGGTGCTGGAGACTCTCTCGTTGGATACATACTCGCTCAGATGTCCAAAGAAGATGCAGGCGTCGTTGATACTTTGGGTGATTTGGGCAGTATGGAAAGAGAAAGTATCTTGATGAATGCTCAAAAAGTTGCATGTTTGAGCATACAATGTGAGTCTGCGGTCAATACAGCAGCAATCAGAGAGTTAGTTGCGGCATAGTTTAGTTTGTGTATAAGTAGTATTGCTTAGAAAAAGATCTCCCTCTTTATGGATTTTTCAAGTGCTGTTCTATCTGTATATAGCCAGGATCAATGCGACACTGCCCTTATGGCGGGAGCCACCACTAGCACGCGATACCTTTGCCAACGCCAATGCCGCGGGGTCATTTCTTATACACGTACGCGTCCAGCACCGAAGGCTGCTGTCCTGTCATCCGTCCTCCATCCAACAACTGCAACTCTAATACCACCGGTGTAATTAGGGATACCAATAGCCAGCATATGAATGATTCTCATGAGATCACAGTTTGGAGAATCAAGACGATGTAGACAGAAAAAGAGAAAGAGTCTGATTCTGAGACAGATACAGAGGGTGACACGTCGAGCGAGGCAGAGCAAAACAGCGGCCAAATAGCTCCTGGCGGTCGGCCTTTAGATCTGCAACACTGCTGAATACGTTCCATGCGGCGCTGGCTGTGTTGGGCTTCAGCCGGGGCCTCCCATAAACTCACCGGGCGGGCTGAGTCTCGGGCACAGGGTCAACTTTTCACATTCACAGCACAGCACAGATATTTGCAGGTGCTGTTCATTCCTACACTCGGACGGACAGACACAGATACGAGCTTTTAAGTTCAGAAGATAACCATCTTTGAACAGGATATAATGGCAGATTCAAGCTAGTTTACTTCATCTTGAACAAACTAATTTTCCTTTGTGTCTCCTTCTTATCAATTGTCAATTTTGCACTTGTTCAATCTCAATTTTTAAAATAAATTGGAGATGTTCGTTGATCAGAAGGCTCCATTAAAGTCTGCTCCTGGAAGGGCAGATACACTGACCCCCGACCAAGAAAAGGTCTTGAAGCAAGTCTGGATGTACTACCTTCACTTCAGCGGCCACCAATTCACAAACACAAAACTATCGAGACACACCACCCTGAGCTCGATAAAGTCGTACGAGACAACCTTGACCAGAACAACAACGATAACTTCAACCAAGAAGAAGAAGAGTGGCATGCTGTCCAAGTTGAAAAGATCCAGCAAGAAGAAATCACTCGACCAAAGAGTGTCACGAGAACTAGCCAACCATTCAGCCACCGATCCGTCGGTAAAGCTAACTACAGACACACAGGTTCATCATGCCTTGAAAAACCTCGACCCTGAAAAGGGTGACGCATTCTGGGAATTCTTGAGGCACGATACTCCAGACAACCTACTTCTCAGATTCATCCGTGCTAGAAAATGGGATGTTGATAAATCTCTCCTTATGATTGCAAACACGCTGAAATGGAGACTTGGTGAATCTCACGTTGACAAACTCCTGATGAAGGGTGAGTTAGGATTAGTCAAAGAAGGTAAACTTGGCGTCATTCGTCAGTTTGAGACTGGTAAATGTATCATTAGAGGAACAGACAGAAATAACAGGCCAATCGTGATCATCAGGCCTAGATTCCACCATACTTCGGATCAGACGGAGGAAGAGGTTGAGCTGTTCACCTTGATGATCATCGAGTATGCAAGACTGATCATCACCGAACCGGTTGATTCATGCTCTGTCTTGTTCGATTTGACCGGTTTCACCATGGCTAACATGGATTACAACTCTGTCAAGTTCATAATCAAGGTTTTTGAAGCCCACTATCCTGAATCCTTGGGTGTTTTGTTCATCCATAAAGCACCATGGTTGTTCAGCGGTATCTGGAACATTGTCAAGAAATGGCTAGATCCAGTCGTTGCTTCAAAGATTGTCTTTACTAAGAACCTTAACGATCTGTTGAAGGTGATTGATAAGCCAAACATTTTGAAGGATCTTGGCGGCGATGACGATTACGAGTACGAGTACGAACAACCGAATGAGGATGATAACTGTGTGAAATTTGACGATGAGGATGAGAGGGAAGCCATCAAGTATGAGAGAAGCCAACTTGTTCAAAAGTACATTGCACTTACAATTGAGTGGATCCAGTGTGACGATAGGATGAGAAACAACGAATTGATGCAGGAAAGGCTCAAGATGGCTGCCGATTTGAGTGAGAACTATAAGAAACTGGACGGATTTGTTAGGAATAGGGGTATCTATGATACCCTTGGCGTTATTCCATTCTAGAGACTAAATCCTCGGGTATTACATTAATCTGTACATTTTTGATCTTTTATATATGATGACATTGGTAGACCTGCTTACCAAACTATTTTCATCTCCGTGTTTACTTTCTTCTTTCTTCATTGTGTTTTATATTCTTTTTATATGAACGATTCAGTTTCTATGTTTTCTCCAACTGCTCTTATTCCTAAGAGAGGTTTAATTGTGATACAAAAAAGGAAGAGTTAAAAGAATCAAAAATGCGGTAAAAATCGAGAAGTAGAGGTTTTGGTTTAGATTAAAACTACCAATGGCCTTCTGTGAGATGACTCTTATCATCTGTCCACTGTCCAGCCATCCCGATGGTATTCGTATTCCCAAACTTTCTTGCCTTTTCAACTTTTTTCTGAGGAACATTGTCAGCAGAAGCGGCAGCAGCAGCCTTACTACCCCTCTTATAACTCAATATCCTCTTACCCCAACTTCCGGCAGCACTATCACCAGTCTCATCACGACACTGTTTCAAGAATGGCAATAGGGCAGTTCCACCAGTACCTCTCATCTCATTCTCCTTATCCTTCTCCTTCTTATCCTTCATTGTCGATGCAGATGCCTTTGCAAGACCAGCACGAAGTGTACTTCCTGTTCCTTCCGAACCCATCATCCTGTTCTTCTGTGCCTGTATCAGAATGTACCTAGTGACGATCTGGATATGCTTATCACGGAAGCATTTAAGCATGGCAACTGCTGCATCGTACGCCAACACCAGTTCAGGGTTAGTTGATGAGTTAGACATCACGTAGTTACGTATCACGTTAACTTTTGAAAGATGCGTTAGGAATGCGGCATGCTCTTGTGGCATGTACGATCTCATCTCTTTCATGAATGGATTCTCGTTCTTTTCGGTGTTGGAGGAGTCTGTTGTGCCTGTTGAGTGATGGTCCACGTTGAGGAGTAGATCTAACGTTTGGATCAGAGAAGACTGGGCGTTTGAACCCCCGCTGTAGATTCTAGGTTTTGGTTCATCACCGTAGTAGACTCCACCTTCCTCCAGGCCTGCATCCTGCATGTTCTTCCAACCTGCCAGGTAAGGTCTCAGTCTGAAGTAAAAAACGTGTGGGTCACACATCTCCTCCATCTTCATCATGACTGATCCTAGGTAGTCTATCAGTTCGGCTAACTTTTGAAGGTTTTCAATCACCTTTTTGGTGTTTCCTTCCCTTGCATGTTTGATTGCGTCCAGTCCCGTCGTGATGCATGGTGCACCTCTATATTCGAAGTAGACACTAACCAGGTAAAACCAACTCTCATCAGTTGATCCTGTGAATGTGTCAATGGTTTGTACGTTGTCTAGAAAACCAGCCACTTCATCATCATCATCATCGTCGAGCAATTCATCAGGTAAAATCAACTTGTAGTTCCAAAGGCATAAACCGGCATATGTGGCAATCGGTGGTAAGCCTAGCATCTCACTAACTTCGATCCATGGTTTTGCAATTGATTGGGGTATTTTATTAACTGATTCGTTAACACCCCAGATGTAGGCATGAGCGATGAATCCCAATGTTGAGTATGCCCTTCTCTTTGCCTCTAGTGTTGAGAGTTTGTCGACTGATAGTAAAGGTAGCTTGTCAACCACCTTACGGATCCTTTTTGTTAGGAGTAATGCGGGAATAATTTTGACTATTTTTTCCCATGGCTGATAGTACGATGGTAGTTTTTCCAAGGGTAGGGAATCAGGAAGGAAGCCGGTCTTTGGAGAGACGTTATAACTGGCTAAATCCGGAAGAGGGTGGGTATATGACATTGGTGGATGTGTTGTTGGTGTACCTATTCTGTAATTTGATTTTCTTTTTTGTCCAGGGGGTGGAATGTCTGATGTTCTATAATGTCTCTAATACCGACAAAGGCTTTGATCTAATTCCTTTGTTAGGAAGGATATCGAGTGGGTGAATAAAAGATGTTTCAGTGTGTGGCTTTTCTTGAAACCTTGATGGAAAAATCAACAAAAAAGGAGATGTATGGATGTGTACAATAAATACTGTGTTTCTAATCCTCAATAAGAATGTGATAAAGAGAAAAGAGAAGAGAATGTATTTTGGTGGCAAAAGAAACACACAAAAGAAGGATCAAAGAATAGAGAGTATGTAAGTAGTATCCTTCCTTTACTCCCTCTTCTACCATTATATACTCTTCATTCATTTTTCACAATGAAAAATTAGACATGTGCACGCACGCACGCACGCACGCACGCACGCACGCCTTCCTTCCTTTCTTCCTTTTCCCCCTCTCCTTTTTTTTCCAATCTGGTACGATGTTGTTTTGTGATTAATTAACCAATGGGATGTGTGTGTGTGTGGGGGGTGGCATGATATTTGATATATATATACACATATATATTAACAGTAATATATATTGGGGAGTGATTAAATCGAACTAAATTCAAACATTTTTCTTTCTTGATTGATCAATTAATTGAAGACATTGGGTGTGTGTCTTTTTAACCATAAACAATCGTGGCATGACTCTTATTCATTTCATTCACCATCTTTATCTGTTTGCTGTACTCTCGAGCAATCCAACATCTTTACCTGCCATTGACTAGACCAATCAACCAATCATAATATTGTATCTGTTTTCTGTATCTCCTTAATTCATCAATTGCTTTGATTCTGTGACAACCGTCCCATTCCCATTCCCATTCCCCATCGTTTGATGTACGTACACTTACTTATATATACAACTAACTAACTAACTGTGTTTCCCCCATGCACACGCTCGCTCAAGCATTATTACACCCATAATGGCAAAATGGCAGAGAGCACTTGTTGATATTTCAAGAATGCTTCAACTTCTGCTATTACTTACTATCTACGCTATGCCAGAAGTCAAGCAAGGCCTTTGAGTTTATCACGTTGATAAGAAGGAAAAGATTCAAGAGGTTACCGAATGTTCTAGTTTCGATAGTTACACCACACTTATCACTCTATTGACACTTATACACAATTATTATAATTCAGAACATAACAGGATGGGCTCTGATTCAGAAGCACCAACGGCAGATCCAGCGGAGGCTCTAAGACTCATACCTCCCGAACCAACAACAGAAAAACAGTTCACTCTAAACCAACTAATAACAGGATGTAAAGTATACGTATCGAAAGATGAAGAATTTAGGCTGGCCGAAATATTGGCATTGCACAAGAAGAAGGGGAAACCGGTCTATTACGTCCACTACGTTGAATTCAACAAGAGATTGGACGAATGGATCGATGAGACAAAGATAGACAGTCATAGGCCCATGTACCTACCGAAACCTAAAGCACCACCAAAAAACGAAGTGAAGAAGACAGTCAGTAGGAAAAAGGTGATCAAGAGAGGAGCAGCAGCAGCAGCAGCAGCAGCAACAGCAACAGCAACAGCTGGTACAACGACGAGTACCACGGCATCAACTGCACCTTCGGGTCCAGGCACACCTCTCAAATCATCCCAAAGATCAGAAACACCCGATTTTTCACAATCCCAATCGCACACCCCTAAACCTCAAGGGGATGATGAGATGGATTTGGACGATTTGAACGTTCAAGGAATAGTCAAGGAAGGTGAAGAGTTAAGTCGAGAGGATGAGATTGAAAAGTTGAGAACTAGTGGATCCATGGCACAAACTTCAACGAACGAATTGGCAAAGATTAGAAATTTTACAAATGTGATCATTGGAAATCATGAGGTTGAACCTTGGTATTTTTCCCCGTATCCTATCGAACTCACCGAGGAGGATAACTTGTACATCTGCGATTTCACACTAAGCTATTTTGGTTCTAAAAAACAGTTTGAAAGGTTTAGATCAAAATGCACCTTGAAACATCCTCCAGGAAATGAAATCTATAGGGACGAAAGGGTATCGTTTTTTGAAATCGATGGAAGAAAACAGAGAACCTGGTGTCGTAACTTGTGTCTGTTGTCCAAACTCTTTTTAGATCACAAGACGTTGTACTATGACGTTGATCCGTTCCTATTCTACTGCATGACGAGGCGTGACGAATTAGGACATCATTTGGTTGGTTATTTTTCAAAGGAGAAAGAGAGTGCAGATGGTTACAACGTTGCCTGTATTCTAACGTTACCACAGTACCAAAGGTTGGGATACGGTAAATTGTTGATCCAGTTTTCATATGAGTTGTCAAAAAAAGAGGGAAAGGTTGGTTCGCCTGAAAAACCATTGTCCGATCTTGGATTGTTGTCGTATCGTGCATACTGGGCAGAAACGATATCTGTCTTGTTGATGGATAACAATACGACCGATATTAGCATCGATGAAATTTCTCAGATAACTTCGATGACAACGACTGATATTCTTCATACTTTGCAAACTTTGAATATGTTGAAGTATTACAAAGGTCAACATATCATCTGTCTAACCGATCAAATTGTTGAGAATTATGAAAAGTTGAAGAAGAAGAATAAGCATGTTCTAGATTCGAACAAGTTGATATGGAAACCTCCTGTTTTTACAGCCTCTCAACTAAGATTCGGATGGTGATGGTAATTCCTCTACTATTATATATATGTAATTTTAAGCTTGTGTATTTATATTTAGCTCCTGTTAAGTTCATTTACCTTAACAGACTTTTCAATCAAATGGAACATGGTGTTTATTCTTCTTTCTTTGCTCCATTGCCATCGCAGCAATAGCACTGGGCACCTTGATCCCACAACAGTCACCATAAGTGGAATGTATCTCTCCGCATCCATCATGCTCATCTCCACCATCCAAGCCATGTTCGTGTCCATCATGACCATCATCGTGATCATGCTCATCCTCATCCTCATCCTCATCGTCGCTAATTCCATCAGGACACCTCAATAGCGAACCAAACATGAAATGCTGAACAACGGGTAACTTACCCAACACTTCAGCCTTGTACATCTTCCCCATTCCAGCCTCCACCTTCCACCAAAATTTAACTCCACTTATATCGTCCAACATTGGAGAATGCCACCTTAATGACTCAGCACCGGTCTTCACCTCGTTGATGAACGCAATACATTCAAAATACATGTATTTCAATCTGTACTCTTGCACGTAGTCTGCATTATGGATGGATAACGGACGTGGTCTTAATGTTGACGATAACTGGGCCGCACCAAACAAAAAAGGAAGGAAATGATAGTCGTCCAATCCCCAGACTCCATGTGATCCTGCTGGTTCTAGCCAGTACTTCAGCTGAAGTTTTCTCATTGTTGTTATGTACGTATGGAAGATCTTCAATACTATTGACGTTGCTATAGATGGTGTTGTGGGTGTTGTCTTTTCTGTAACTATTTCTTCTAGTGGTTTCGATGGTTCGAATGGGAAATTGAAGAATCGTAATTTTTGAAGGCATAGTAGAAAACAGGTAAAGTTTAACTCATGTCCGGAACCATAATCAATTCTCGTTCTGTCTCCAAAACTGTTTAATAGATAGGTTGATAGTTCAACGGTTGGATCGTTCTCTGGTTGGTTATTCTCAAATAGTGCAGGAGGTAAACACTGATGGAGTAGAGCATCCAAATTGGACTGTAAATCATCGTAAAAATCTCGGAATTCAATCTTTCCAAATCTGCTCGATGTATCATGTTCAACGGGGTGCTTATCTATGATGTTGTTTATCTCCTGGAGCAATTTCAACAGGGATTGAATGGAGCCATCAGTTGGAATGGTCTCGTTTGTCAATTCTATTCCATGGACAGAAACGGCAAGTGTTGTTATGAATTGAATGAGATCATGGTAGGTTTGGGACTGTTGGAAGAGTTCAAGATGTTGGGGTGTTCTGAGCCTCTTCACTGGTTTGATAAAGAGTGGCGGCAATGACATTGTGGTTTCGATTGTGCAGTAACCTTATGTTTGGCTATATGATGGATGGACGGTCTTGCTTTGTACTTGTTATCTGTATTGGAGGGCAATTTCTAAGTTTCAATTGAAGCGGCAAACAAGTTGGGGCGGTATCCTTCGAGAAGATGGTTGATCCGGTTATGTCTGGGGACACATCTGTCAATAAATAAGGGCGTGTTCGTGCGCATGCATGGAAGCATCGGCAGGGCAGGGCAGGGCAGATTTTCACATTTGTACTATTTATATCGGCAAGTTTGGGTGTTCAACTAGCTAGAGGAACCGAAAAGGTTTGGAATATCTCTATAAAGGTGTCCCATGAAGGTGATAGTGCCAGTGATGTTGTTGGTGAAAAGCCTGAATTGCTCTCTCCTGTATTTAAGCATTTTCAATTGCTCCTCCGAAAGTACTGCTTTGATGGACTCTTTGATGGTTCTCTTAATCCAGTGTTTCTGAGACACGTTATAAATGGCTTGTAGCTGGGTCACTTTTTTTTCTAGTAAGCTTATCCTTTTGTTTGCGAGTAATTCAAACTTTTCAATGGATTTCTTCAGTGATGAAACTGTCATCACCATCCCTTCTTCTGGTTCAAAAGTTGACATTTGAAGTTCAATCACTTTCATATTTAATCTGTTCAACTCCTCTTCAAACTTTTCCATCTGAATGTCTGTTCTAATTTTCAAAAGCTTTGAAAGCTGTGGGTGTCCTTGTGATAGAATCTTTCTAGCTGAATGTCGCTTTCTCATAAGGCAAAAGGTAAAAATGGGGATGAAAGCGTGCAGTAGTCGTCTCTCAAAGCTGCCGATTGCTCCAATAACTAGAATCAAAGATATGGTATTCCAGAAATTCAACTCCATTTTTTTGAAAATATCAACCATATTTTTGATGAGTTGTTTGATCCTTCTCAACATTTTTTCGTGGTCTAAGGGCAGATTGATGTAGTATAGGTAGAAGACTGTAAGTAGAGACGTTGAAGTAAACAAGGTAAAGCAAAGATCCATTGCTGTCATGTTGCTTTGCCATTCCTCCTCTAAAAATACAGTGTAAATTTTGAAATCATACCCAATCAAAATAGAAATCGTTATAGCTGTACCAGCTAACATGATGTTATAGGCAAGGTTATCGTTGGCTGTATAACATTCAAGGTTGGAGTGATCCATTGCTTGTTTAGAAGTCCTTTTGAACGTTTCAATATTGTCAAACTCCTCTAGTATTTGATTGTCGTCTTCTTCTTCCAACTGGGTCTTTTCATCTGAGGGCTTCTGCCTGAGGTGTGTTGGTGTCATTATTTATTATCGGATAAGTTTAATGACGGTGGAATATTTTGAGGCCCTAAATGTCCAGCTCGGTCGATCGATATTAACTTGGCACATAAAATACGTGATTTCTTTTAAGAAGCTAATGGTAGGCGTATATTGAAAGAATGTGGTTCGAAAGAAAAAGGGGATAAAATGGTACAAGTGTGATCATCACGAAAGGGATCTTTTAGACAACAAAAAGCCGCCTGGAGATCACAAGGCAATGCAGTATTAAATTATCACGTGATGAATTATCAGGGTTACAAACCCTGAAAAGCCTCTACATTCTCACTTCTTCTCAACCTTTAATTTTTCAGATTTTTTTTAGCTCTATCTAAGCTGGATATCCACCTCTCCTCTCTAATCTCCTTAGTCAACCAAACAGGAGTGAAGATAAGTACGTGATCACAGATATAGCATAGTACAAAGCTTCAGCATATATATATACAGACAATATAAATCAAACATTAATCAAACATCGTCACACAATGGTTTTAGTTCAGGATCTACTTCACCCAAACGCTACATCAGAATCTCAGAAGCACAAGTTAAAGGCCCTTGTCCAATCCCCAAGATCATACTTTATGGATGTCAAGTGTTCAGGATGTCTAAACATAACAACAGTCTTCTCACATGCGCAAACCGCCGTCACTTGTGATGGTTGTTCAACTGTCTTGTGTGCCCCAACCGGTGGTAAGGCTAAGCTATCCGAAGGTTGTGCATTTAGAAGAAAGTAAATCATCGATCAATCCTTCTCCTCATAAAGCCACCCACATCATTCGCTATATGTCCTAGCATCAATTGCTCATTGTTGACAATCCCTTCTCAGATTGTATCAATGATTCTCACAACATACACTGACGGACAAGTCGCAGCATCATCATCATTGTACTATATATTTATTAAGATAATTTCCATCGTCATACAACATTTTTCTTGTTCTAATTATAATTTGGGAGTCGGTATATCAAAAAAAAGCATGAGTTAGATACCATATTACACAGACATGAAACTCTTCTACTCCGCCTTCGAATGAATCAGTTGATATTAGTCGTTCGCAATTTCAAAGATTGCTTTCGTCAAAGAAGCTATCCTGTTGTTTTGTCGCTAATGTCATTTCCATTGTCACTAAGAACAGTCGAAGTTATAACCTTTGGGCGTGATAGATTCCCCCAGGTTGGAAAAGCTGCTCTTACTTGATGTTTGTAACATTTATGCTATATATGTTAATAATAATAAAATCCAGAAAGTTGAAAAACGATTTAGAGCATAGTTGAACTGTACTATTTTCCTCCAACTCAAGTTTCACTTCTAAAACAATCTCGATTGATGATTGTTGATTGTTGGTTTTCAACCATTAAGTCAGTTGTGTTATTGCTGAAGAATTCAACTTCTTTAAGGAGACGATTCTCAACTTGTGCCACGATGCGACCCCACACCCCAAAGTATCTGGCACTCAGGGAATGTACAACAGGACGGTCGTTCCTCCTTTACAAGAGCAAGACGGGACTTCCAAACCATTCCACAATTCCTCGCTTGATCGAACCCTCAATAGAGACACAACACCAACAATACCATCAAAAGAATAATTAACAGAACAAAAATAATGCTTTTACAACTTTCCATGCCAACGACTTTGGAAACCCACAAAATACTAAACAACACCACACTTTCGCCACCATCGTCGCCAGCTCCCATAGTACTGACAGTTGCCGGTTCTGATCCAAGTGGAGGAGCAGGTATAGAGGCGGACATCAAGACGATAACCTCGTTGGGATGCTATGCCTCCTCATGTATTGATTGCCTTACGGTGCAGAACACGTTGGGTGTTACGGATAAACTGGCAACTTCCAAAAGCACAATCACAGGCATTTTTCAAGCGTTGAAAGATGATGTAGGAAGAGGGGTTTCCGTGATCAAGTGTGGGATGCTCACCAGGGAAGCCATGGAGATTTTGGTTGAATACTACAGAGAAGGTTCTAATTGCAAAAGACCATTGCTGGTCGTTGATCCGATCATTAATTCTACGTCTGGATTCAACCTTTCCAAGTCTCTCTTGGTAAAGGAGTCTATTTCGTCATTGTACTCCTTTGCTACAGTACTAACACCCAATTTCGACGAGGCATTGGTGATACTGAAACACCTTGATGTTGAAGATGGGTTACTGAAGGATCTATCCATTCAATTGATGAATCCTGTGTACTACAAAAATAAGAAGCATACACTGACAAGGCTCAAGCAATTGGCGAAGTTTCTCTGTGTCAGGATTGGCTGCCGATCGATCTTACTCAAGGGTGGTCACTCACCCACAGTGCATACTTCCACGATACTGGATATCCTGTACGATTCGCAAGATTCGTCTTTTACAGTCTATGAGCATCCTAGGTTTATCAATTCCCAGTTGAAGAACACGCATGGGACAGGGTGTACCTTGGCTTCGGCTGTTGCTTCGTGTTTGGGACGTGGGCAAAGTTTGCAGAGTGCTGTTGCTGATGGGGTAATTTACGTGCACAGGGCGCTCTGCTTTGCCGATCCGAGAATTGGGGAGGGCAACGGGCCGTTGAATCATATATTTTGGCATTGAGTGGGGTCTATATTACATATATGCAAGGAATATGGGATTGAAATGAAAGTTTATAAAATTAGCCTATGTATAATACCAGTGAAATAGAAAGCAATATGAAAAATAAAAGATAAGCAATGCAAGTTGGAAGCTAGTTTGTGGCGTGAGCATGTGTAATGAAGAAAGTTTAGCTATGCTAATGCTCCCGCATTTTCAAAGGTAGTTTGTTGAAAGTCTTCTTCAAGATCTCTTTAGTCTTGAACAAGTTTGTCACCCTTAACCTCTCGTTGTTCAAATGTGCGTTGTCTGAAGATTGACCAGTTGGCAAATGGGCAGCCTCACAGTTGAAACTCTTTTCCAAGAATCTGATCGATGGAATCGACCCACCTTCTCTGATGAATAATGGTTCGATACCCCATTCCTCCTGAACGTTTTCAAAAAGGATCTTGTATGCTGAATTGGTGATGTCGCCCAGCCATGGTTCTGCCTCGTGAACGATACGCACCGACATATAGTTGGACGTCTTCAAAGAGCCAAACTTATCATTCAGATAGTCAAGCAGCGTCTTCTTAACTTCCTCGATGTCCTGTTTGGGGACGATACGCACCGATAGTGATGCGGTTGCAGTTTGTGGAATCACCGTAGAATTTCCCGGTCCTGAAACGTTGACTCTATGAACAGTTAACGAAGGCATACGCCATTTGGACATGAGTTCTGGGATTCGTTGATTCTTGATTTTTTTGGTGATCTCCTCGTAGAGCTCCAACTCTCTCGATTCCGGTTGTTTGATCGTGCTGTAAAAATTTGGTAGTTTCACTTTACCTTCGTCATCGTTCAACTTTGATAGTAGATTGATCAAGTCTATTGTAGGTTCTCGGGATATACCACCATCCACTCCGGAATGTCTATCTGGCTTATCCGACCAGATCTGCACCGCGGCCGATATAACTCCTCTCAAACCGTAGTTCAAGCATGGAATGTTATCATCTAGCCAGTAAGAGTTGCTGAATAGTACCCAATCAATGTTACCAATGAGATCCTTGTTTTGAGTAACAACGTCCTGGAATCCATAAGACCCAGACTCTTCTTCACCCTCCACCAAGAATATGACATCAGCTTCAAGCTCCTGGGCTCTGTGTAGTTCTGCAACTGCATACATCGCAGCTAGCAGTGGACCTTTGTTATCCGTGACACCTCTACCATAAAGGTATCCGTTCAAGGCAGTCAGTTTGAAAGGGTCTGTGTGCCAACCGCTGTTGTCCACCTCTATCACATCGTAATGGCCATACCATAGCACCCTTGGAACGGCATTGGAATCAACGATTGACTTCTTATTAGCTTTGAAGACAGCAAGTACAACAGGATTGGCATCTACCACAGGTAGTAGCACTGATTTTGAAGCACCCAACCTCTTGCACAAAAATCTTATGAAATTGGCACATTGCCTAGACTGATCAATATAAAGCTCAGGCTGTTTGGACACTGTTCGATACAAGGTCAATCTCGATAGCACCTCCAACATTCTATCCGTTGAGGTGAGATCACCCACTGTTTGTTCCGGTTTCACCTTTCTGTCCAGGCTCTCGATGTTCCATAGAGCAACCGAATGATCAATACCTGCGGTTATCAGATACGGTATCCCGTTCATCTCCATGGCCTTGACTGCAAGACAGCAACCATCGTGGGCGATCCAGTCTGATTTCACCTCACCTTTGTACTTCCACTTTGTGACTCCAATGCTGGTACCTTTGAACAAGCAGTCACCATATAAGGCTATCGAGACAACATCACCGTCTTCACTCTCGTACGATCTGATCAGTTGCAAAGTTGACAAATCCCAAACTTTCACCTGGCCATCTGTGAGACCACAGTATAAGAAAGAGTCGTTTTCGTTCTTGCTTAATGATAACACCGAGTCAAGGTTATCCAACTTGTTCAAGAGTTTTAGCTTGTCCTGATGGATTGCCCAAATGTTGACTATTCCATCACCTCCTCCACTCACTAGAATGTCCTTGAATTCCTCAGAGTTGTAGCTTCCACCAATAAGTTCAGACCCTTCTCCATTTCTGAAAGTTTCCATTGAGTAAACATAACCGTTGTGCGCATAGGATATAATGTTCTCTGATGGAATCTCAATCAATCTTGACCTACTGATGGACTTCCTCTTGGCTTGGTGTAGGTGTAACCTTTGGCCGTGTCCCTTGGAATCGAAGAATCTGTCAAATCTATGCGATGGCATGAATGAAGGGTCGGTCTTCTCTGATGACATGTCGAGGTGAACGTACGAGATCGATGCATTCTGAGCGCCGATGAAGACAGTCTTTGTGCTTTCAGCCCACGCAATGGAAAAGATGTCACCAATATCAAGCAATGAGTAGATGGTATGGGACTCGTGTATTTCTTCTTCCTCCTCTTCCTCTTCCTCTTCCCCCTCTGTGTAGTCGCTATCTGTAGCCTGACTTGTTGTTTGACTTGTTGTTTTCACCTTCCTTCTCGATATGTTCCAAATTCTCACCAGGGAATCTGAACCACCACTGAATAGAAGATTGCCACATTTACTCACCAGCAGACATAACACCGATCCCGTGTGTGCTCTTATTTCAGTCCTCTTTTGAAATGTCACCATGTCAAACACGAGAATTTTGGAGTCCTGAGTACCGCAGAAGAGAAGCTTGTTGTTGGGAGAGCATGCTACGCATACTATGGAGTTTTCGTTGGTCCACTTGTGCACAAGCACAGGATTGGATGCTGCTGCTGATGATGCTGTTGAAGTTGATAGGAGGGATTGGTCGTCCAATCCTAAGCTTGGATCTGGGGTGGTATCCCTTGACAAGCTTGGCCAATTCAGCGAGAGACTCGTGGAGCTTGCTTTTGATAAAGTCAACGGAAGATGTCTCAAGTCGCTGCTGTGCTTGCAACACGGTGGAGACGAAGACAGGGTAGGAAACTTGCTCATTCTTTCAAAGTTGTTCTTTTATCCTTGAATGTAGTTGTGCTTGGGTGAAGGGATGAGAGCTCAAGCTCGATTGTCGAGATGGATGTCTGAGTACAGATGGATGTGCTAATCTAAGGAAGAAACGTTCAGAAGTCACACGTTACAAGACTATGATATTAATTTTTCAATATATTCGTGTATAATTAGTATTGAATGAGTGCTTGTTAGCCATGGGTAAAGACATTATTGAGACTTATTCCTGAATCAAGATAGATACTATACAAATATAAATACATCTGGATAGCCTAGGCATAGGCAGAGAGGCATCGGCATCGGCATGCAAGGTTTGGTGCGGTGATTTTTTTGACCTCCTTAAATGCTCACCAACTATAACACAATACAGTATAATGCCTTTAGCACCACTTTTTTCTTTTACCTTGTCTTCTCCTTCCATTCTTCTACATGGTCTGCAAGTTCTTAGTCAGCGTGTTGTAAATCAATTGGACATCAACCTCCCCTTCTATTCCAAGTGTCAGCTTTTTGACATGTTGAGGTGGCACATGAGCGTGCTCATCCATCCTGCGACGGGCGACGCGGGCATCCCTGGATGGTGCAATTGCCTGACGCCACACTTTTTCACCACCAAACGGTCCAGTCTACAACATCCATCATTCACCATTTTTCAATAGTAGCATCCTGATTGAAGAATAATGGACATCGGATGATTCAACTCCCATCAATATTTCACCTAATTGATGAATGAGTAGACGGCCACGTAAGTTATGCAAAGTGCATCTGGTAGTACCAGCATTAAAGCTGCTACTGCTGATACTGGAGGCCAGAGATTCTTCCTCAATCTCTCATCTGTTGCCAGTCGAAATCGGTCTTCATCAGTCAGAAACAATTCACCTACACGTACGTTACTCTATCGAAAAGCAAAGTTCCTAAGAACTTAGAGTATTTGCCTTACCCTAGGAAGGCACCAGTTGCTTTGAAGTACCACTCTTGTGTACGCTCAGCAGCCAACGTTTACGTTGCGATCTATCCGTCGCAGTGACTTTCCGTTTTTTTTTTTTTCATAGAATGCCTTTTTTCCATTACTTCTCTATATAATATATATGGCATCATATCTAAATCCCTGTCTAGCTTTGGTATCCAGTTCAGGGTGCTGTGTCAAAAAACGGTTAAAAAAAGGTCAAACCGTTTAGATCCTCCACTTATAAGACTCGAATCCACCTCAGAGCGTAACTCCAGCCGCGATGCAGTTATCTCCCAAGTTTTCAAGATTTGTTTTATAGCTGTTTTTTGACACAACACCCTGAACTGGACACCGAAAGCAGACACAGATATATACTAGACAGAGAAGTATTGGAAAAAAGATTTTCTATGGAAAAAAAAAATCAAAATTTCCACTGTCTCCATAGTAGAGCTCTAGATGTCTTTTGAGATTGCTTCCATATCAAAGTGACGAAAACCAACCAGAGCATCAATCTTAGGATCTAGCGCTCAAACTTTTTAAGCTTTTTTGATGATTAACTTCATCAATTTTTAACCGTTTTTAACATAACACCCTGAACTGGATACCGAAACCAGACACGGACTTATATATATATGACATATATACTATATAGAGAAGTAATGGAAAAAAGGTATTCTATGAAAAAAAAATGAAAAAAAAAATTTACGAAAGGGAAGCAGAGCACAGTGCGAGCTGTACTTGGCTTGGAATCATCTCAAACGGGAGCCAACCTGCCAACCTTTTGTACATGGTGTTCTGATTAATACTTTTTTTAACAATCTTCTGAGTCTAGGGCTCACTGTTGTTGTTCTCCTTGCAACAAAAAAAGATAGTGGAGTGAACTTGTGTGCGTTTTCAAACCAGCGCCAGCTAGACTGCCGCTAACAAACTCCATGAGCCGCAACCTTCCTAAAGAGGCAGGTCCCGGCCGCTCTCCAGCCACACAACGGAGCCGCAGGGTGCACCAGCCTCACAACAACGCGCTCGGGGCCATTGCCGGACGCGACCTCGATCTGTGCCGGGCAGGCATCAGGGCCGCGCACCACGCACCTTAACTATGGTATGCACGTCACGCGCCACATAGTTACAAAAAAATGGTCCTTAGCAGGATCGAACTGCTGATCCCCGCGTTATTAGCACGATGCCTTAACCAACTGGGCCAAAGGACCAATTTATACTCTGTAAGGTATCGGTTTGGAGGTAAGGATTGAGGATGCACGTGACAAAAGAGCATGTGACTATGGCGTGACAATTCGCACGTGATTTCAAGTATAAGGGGTATCTTGGAGCAATGCTGGTCA
>JAJLWO010000029.1:0-118619 GCA_030570775.1 Ogataea pignaliae | reverse complement strand
AAAAACCCCTTTGGGGAAAAAGCTGCCTCGTCTAGTACCAACCCTTTACCAATTCACGGCCCGGTAGGCTCGCCTATGGTTTTCCATTCCCTGCCGCGTGAAGTGGTCATGATTTATTTTCAGCCGTCGCACATATATTTGTGCGCGGGAACCACCCCAATCGCCAAAATAAAATGGCGACGGCGGGATTCGAACTCGCGCTCCTTAAGGCGCTATTTGACCAGCAGCGCTAACCACTAGGCCATCCGCCCGAATCCCTTCTCCAATCCCTCCACTATCATAAAAGAGGGACATACCCCCTTTTGGAGCTTGGAATTGCGGCTTAGATGGGAGTTTACAAATTTGAAATTTTGAAAATGGGGCTATGGCTCAATGGTAGAGCTTTCGACTCCAGAAGGATTTCGTGCAATCGAAGGGTTGCAGGTTCGATTCCTGTTGGCCTCATTTGAGAAATTTTTTTATTCTCGGGATAAGCATTGGTGGTTGTTGTTTCGATGGACCATGCCAATAATGAAATCGGGTGGAATAAAGACAGAGGATACGCAATTGTTCGAAGGTACACGTCGAGGTGGCTGCCGTTTCGCATCATAAAGCGTTCTTCTCCTGAACAGGAGGTCACTTTGCTATACAGGAGAACTGTATCAAAACTCGGCTCTTCAAAAGTACCCTCATGCCCTCAACCGGTGAACCATGAGCCGTGTTCCGTTTGCCGTTCAACTGCGTCAACGAGCCGTGAACCAGTAGCCTCGTCCTTCAACTTAGCCCGCAAATCTCCATTTCAAACTCACAGGTTCTATGAAATGGATTTCAAGGGTCTCTCAATTTAATATTTGATTAAATCAAAAGGCAAGGCTGGTAAGCTCTTTGCAATGGTTCTAGCTAGTTCGGTTGGATTACGAGACCAGAGTGATGAAATGGCTCTCCAGGCAGACACGTAGACAGGCGTGCTTGTATGCATCACCAACCGGAACATCTCTTTCCAGTGCGTACGGCTCTGCGGCTCGAGGAGATGAAAAAAAAAATGTGTCAAGTCTTTTAGCGGGTACTCTTGAAATTTTTGATGGTCCATTCTTCGTGTTGATACATACTCTTGACCGCTATTGCTTGATCTCACGATCGTTTCATTGGTATGTTTCGCACGATGATCGAAGTGTATACCGGAAGACTAGGATGACTAGAGGTTTATGACTGGTATGAGTTCGAATACTCGAGACGGGAAATTGAGCGAGGTAATGGCGATGAGCATCTAGGACAACCTGCCGATTTTTTTTTGAACAACGTAATGCCTTGACACCACGGCATGTTACTATTTGTAAGCTGCATTATTAGAAAATCTCGGCATTAGCTCCAGAACAATAAAACGGGGGTATGGGAAGGCATTGGAGCCTATTCAAATTTACGTGTGTGTCTCCGTTTCAGGCCTTCGCTTTCTCTTCGTGCCTTTGGTCTTATGGTATTCGGAGTACAAATTATGGACGACACAGGTGGAGGGTCAGTTGTTCGAGAACTATTAGTCACGTCCGGGCATCTCAGGTAGAAGCTTTTATTATCTGTATGCTCTGCCAAATAATATAAAGAAAATATTGTTTTCCTTCTATACCCATAAAACGGCTATGGGCGAGCTGAAAAGTTATGGTTTCTGGGTAACTGATATCTTCTTTTTCTTATCATCTCTTATGATTAACTCTGTTTTTGATAGTCTAAATAATCGTTATCATACACTTCAATTACTGGGGTAGCTAAGAATAGAAACATACTTTCTCAATCCAAAGAAAACTATAATCTAATAGATTTTTTTTGCTCAACCATAAACCCTACATCAAGAATGTTAACAAGAGATCCAGAGATGACGTCTCCATCAATGAGCAAAGAGACACATCCAACGATGATGTCTGAACAGAAACAATCATCATCGGCCTCCTCGTTCGAAGAAAACAACAATTCATCATGGCTAAGAAACTTCACCGATTCGTTCAAGCCAATGGAAATGGAAGATGTTGATCCTAACTTGACTCAACTTGAGGCGGCAAACATAAGAGCTGCCAGATCACCACTACAACGTTCCCTAAAATCCAGACACATTCAAATGATTGCCATTGGCGGTGCCATTGGTACAGGTTTGTTTGTTGGTTCAGGCAGTGCTCTTTCCACAGGTGGACCAGCATCCCTATTGATCAGTTACTTCTTGATAGGTACGATGATATTCTTCACGATGCATGCATTGGGTGAATTGGCTGTCACTTTCCCCGTTGCTGGTTCTTTCTTGAGTTACAACTCAAGATTCATCTCGCCTTCTTGGGGTTTCTGTATGGCTTGGAATTATACCATGCAATGGTTGATTGTTCTTCCTTTGGAACTAGTTGCTGCTTCGATGACAATTAAGTTTTGGGATGATCATACGAGCCCTGCTGCTTGGGTGACTATATTCTATGTTGTGATTGTGTTCATCAACCTTTTCGGTGTTAAAGGTTATGGTGAGGCTGAGTTCATCTTCTCCTTGATTAAGGTCTTGGCCGTTGTTGGTTTCATTATTGTTGGTATCATCTTGAACTGTGGTTATTCTGTGGTTGGAAACAACAGTTACATTGGTGGTAAGTACTGGTACGATCCAGGTGCTTTCCGCAGCGGCTTCAAGGGTCTCTGCACCGTTTTTGTCACTGCTGCTTTCTCATTTGCAGGTACCGAATTGGTTGGTCTTGCTGCTGCCGAAACCGCCAATCCAAGAAAAACACTACCTTCCGCCATCAAGTCAGTCTTTTGGAGAATCTTCCTGTTCTACATTACCTCCTTGATTATTGTCGGGTTGCTCGTGCCGTACAATGACTCAAGGTTGTTGGGCTCCTCAAGTGTGGATGTCAATGCATCGCCATTTGTCATTGCTATAGTCAACAGTGGTATCAAGGTGCTTCCAAGTATCATGAATGCCGTCATCTTGGTTGCGGTTCTGTCTGTCGGTAATTCTGCCGTCTTTGGTTGTTCGAGAACGGTTGCTTCTTTGGCAGACCAAGGGTTTGCCCCAAAGTGTTTTGGTTATATTGACAGAAAAGGCCGTCCACTGTTTGGTGTTGGTTTGTCACTACTGTTTGGTCTTTTATGCTACCTATCAGCCTCATCGGAGGAGAGCACTGTGTTTACGTGGCTGATGGCACTATCTGGTTTATCATCCATCTTCACTTGGGGCTCCATTTGCTTTGCTCATTTCAGATTTAGAAGGGCCTTAGCAGTTCAAGGTAGAGGTTTAGATGAGTTGCCCTTCACTGCTGCTGCTGGTGTTTACGGTAGTTTATATGGTGCCCTGTTGAACTTCTTGGTTTTGGTGGCTCAATTTTGGGTTGCTATATGGCCTGTTGGAGAGAAGCCCAACGCTGAAGTGTTTTTTAAGGATTATTTGACAGCTTGTGTCTTGCTTTGCTTCTACATCGGGTATTCTTTGGCACAAGGAAAGAGGTGGAAACTCTACATTAGAGCCAAGGATATAGACATTGACACTGGTAGAAGAGAGGAAGATCTAGATTTGTTGAAAGAAGAGTTGGCAGAAGAAAGAGCCTACTTTGCTTCTAGACCTCTATACTACAGGATTTTCAAGTTCTGGTGTTGATTAGAATTGACACTTTTGAAATTATGACCTTCACGCTGTTAATGACTCTTTGTTTTCCTTTTCTCCCTTCTACTTTTCATTTCTACATTGTTGCCTTAACCTTTCTTTATATCATCTGATAGCTTTTTCTAATGTACAAATTTCATCGCCAAGAACTCGATACTTGTAGACTAACTTCAGCGTTTGCTGGGACCATAATGGATACAGAAACAATCTTGAGAGAAAAGCTCAATAAATGTTAACTATGATATCAGTGAAATAAATCAGTTCGGTGACTGTAAAACCCCATAAAGAATAGCTGAAGCAGACATTGTTCAGTAGATTGATCTTGCTACCAAATAAATACCAAGGCTGTGCTATATGCGGATATTTGCCTGGCGGTATCCGACAGTCGCGCAGTGCTGTGGTTGACATAATACTCTGCTCCCATTGGCCAGTCCATGTCCATCGGCCGGCAGTCTTCGCACTAGCAATTTGTCCCTTTCGACCCCCCACACCGGCCCCGGGACAGTAGTATTCTTTCTCCCGTACATACCATGCGTTGATGATGATGCTTTTCAGTACGACACCAACCAACTAACCAAGCTAACAGACTTTTATTTTACCGCTGTTTAACAACACCTTTTTCATTAGAAATTATATAGATCATTAAACCTTCAGTTGATCAATTAGCAAGCCTAGCCAGCTAACCAACTAACTAACATCCAACCCTGAAATATCTTTTCCATCAACGCTATTACGCACCCATACCATACATCTACACAAACATAATGTTACCAATTACAAGAATATCTCTAAGGCTAGCAAAGAGCTCAGCAGCAAAACAATCCATAAGACCAATCCTTCAACTAAGACCAAAGATTACAGTTGTTTCAGGAACGGCAAACGAAGAAGAACAAATCTTAGTGGCACAGAGAAAGAACAGACCATGCTCACCACATCTGACCATCTATGAACCACAACTAACGGCCATCCTGTCATCCTTGCATAGAATCACAGGTGTTGGTCTAGCGTTTGGATTCTACGGTGTCACCTGTGCATTTGGACTCACAGCCCTAGCGGGGATTCCATTCGACTCAACCACCTTGTTGAGCATCTTTGTCGGCTTGCCTTCTGGTTTGTTGATCGCTGGTAAGGCCTTGGCTTCCTTCCCATTCGTCTTCCACCTGGGTAACGGTATCAGACATCTGATTTGGGATTCTGGTAGAGAATTGACCATTAAGGGTGTGTACAGAACCGGTTATGCCGTCTTGGCATTCACCGCTTGTGTGGCCACCTATTTGACCCTATTGTAAACGGGCGTATGATTTGATTGGTGAGACGAGGAAGATGAATAAGATGGTAGGTTTGTGTGAACTTTTTGTATGTCTTGTTTTTTTCGTTTTCTTACGTTCTTTCCCTCCTTACTTTTCCCACTATTTATAACTTACATGGTTGAGATGTATACTTAAATTGTCTCGACGACAACTTTATGTTCTCTGGCCAAATTGTGGCCAGGTCTCTATTATTCATACACTTATTTATTATTCAATGCTGTTCTATTCCTATCTTTATAGTGTAGATTTGTGAGCTTTCATTCCAAGACACAGCAAGCACACGTTTGCTTAGGGCAATTCCTAGGGTATATCATTACAAACGTGATAAGAGGGGCATTGAACGAAAAATAAATGAGCGAAATAGAAAACAAACCAATAAAACAAAATCAGCCCAAAATGCAAAAAAACTCACATAATAGTAGAGCAACATCGAAACGAAAGGAAATGAAAACACAGGAAACGAAAAACACTGTAGAATAAAAAGGTAATCAATCAATACATCATGAAATCATCATCGTCGAACTTAAAATCAAACCTAGGGCTACTCAACAACCCCTTCCCACCCTCATCGCTTGACCCAATCAAAATCCCACCTGGTCCAACACTCCCAGAGGTAACGGTAACACCAGTTCCACCACCCCCTGAAGATGTATTGATCAATAAAGAAGGATTGACAACAGCACCCGTTGAACTCGAAGTGGAAGTGACACCACCAGAGATGGCAGAAGCCCTCGATAGCACACCTGCTGAAACTCCTGCTCCTCCGCTGCTGAACAAATCGTCTAATCCATCGTCAAACATGTCAAATTCAGACATCTGTAATGCCCAGTCATTAACTATACCGCCCGTCAAAGGTTGTTGTTGCTGTTGCTGCTGATGTTGAGGTTGAGACGTGGTATCCTCTGGTGAGATCGAATCGAGAGTCGTTGCGGCCAATGCTGCAGTTGTAATATCTGGCTCAAGAACAGGCAACGAAGTGACTGGAAAATCTACCGTTTTATCCTTGGATACCTTCTTCTGCTGCTGTTTTTTCTCCTTCTTTTGTGCTCCTTCGCTTAAAATCTTTTTCGACGCTTCGAGGTCTGCCTTCTCCTTCTGCTTTTCCAACAGTTCCTGCTTGTGCTTCATTTGTTGGGCCAGTAGAATCTGTGCTTTTTTCTGAGCGGTCAACACGGCAGTACCTTCTGCCCTCTTTGATTTCGATTTATTAGTGATATTGGCAGCGATCGATGAGGAGTTGGAAGTTGTTGTTGGAGTTTTCCCAGCTGCGGCAAAGGTCTTTACGGCTGTCTTGGGCGTTCCCAAAGAAGGGTTGATCATGATATCCTTAGGTGACAAGTAAGTAGTCACAGCATTGGTTAAATTGATACCTACAATGTTGGTAGAGGCCAGATTTTTCACGATTGGCGATGAACCACTAGTCTTGGCCCTCTTTGAATCGAGGTTGTAACTGAGATTGATAGGGTCAATGGTGCTGGGTTCATTTTCATGATGTGATTTTGGAAGATTACTGAAATCTAGATCATCGCCCTTATCCATCAATGCACCGGATCCCCTAGAAATGACTGCTGATTTTGCCGGAGACATTGATTCCCTAGGAGATTGTTGTTGCTTCTTTGTAAATTTTGGTTGCTTGGAAGAAGAAACAACAGCAGGAGCAGCAGCAGTACTTGAAGAACAACCCACGGCCGACTTTTGCAAAGTTCTTGAATTATTCAACTTTTGATCAGACTGGAGCTGTTGTTGCTTCTTCTTTGGATGGCTATGTTGGTGGCTCTTCACACTTTCCTCCTTCATCAACTTCATATGATTTATCTCGCTATTCAGTTTCAACAGGATCTTCTTGAGGTTGTCATTTTCTCTCGTCACGTTCTTTAATTGAAGGTTCAAGTCGTTCTGATTGTCTGTATACAGGTTGATATTAGAATGAATCTGTGAGTTAATCTTGATCTTACCAGATGGATTGGACGATGAAATATTGGTGGAAGCAAGAGAAGATCCACTGTTACTCCTATTTTTAGAATGATCATGGTGTTTGACATTATCAGAGTGATGACACTTTACAGACTTTGTAACAGAAGAAGCCTTTTTCACCTTTGGCCTAGGGGGCAACACCCAATTCTTGGAAGTGGTCAATGTAATGTGTTCTTCGGAGCCATTGTTCGAAACAGTCGATGAATTTCTCGATAAGGATAGTGATTTCATCTGTGAGTTGGTGCCATTCATACTTCCTCCTATAGCTGGAGCTATAGCTATGGGTCTCGGCTTGATAGCGATCGGATGGAGTTGCGATTTTGTAGTAATAGGCACAGATCTAGTTCGGCTCATGTTTTGATACTGGAGTGGCTGTTGGTTGTGAACAGACGTCTTATGCTGCTGCTGCTGCTGCTGCTGCTGCGGAGAATGGGGTATCAAGTTTGCTTGAGAGACTGTAGCAGTTGTCTGTGTGGAATGTGACTTGATCATTGGTGTTGGATTTGGAAGGTCTTTAGAAGACGACATATTGCTGCTGGAAGTTTCAACTGGGGTAAGACCAATACCCTTGGCTTCAGTCTTCTGTTCAGATGAAAAGTCATGTTGAACAGGCAATACCAAAGACATGCTGGCGCCTTTTAGCTTCTTGGGGGCTTCAATACTGGAGGATGTGGGTAAGGGTTTTGATTTATCGACACCTTGACTCAGAATAGTGGCTGTTGTTGAAATCGAGTTTGAACTTGAAGGTTTCAATCCAGGATGCTGCTGCTGGTGTTGGTTTGGCGATGTGCGTTCCAGGATGACAGTTGGTTCTGCTGTTGAGATTTTCAAGCTTGAAGCAGATGTATTAGATGAGGATTCCGGTATTTGTTTGCTTGGAGTGGCCATATTCAGATCAGACATGGTGTAAGCTCTGTCGGATGATCTGGGGGGTTCCTTATACTATAGAGTTTTGCATCGACAGCATCAAGTCAAGACTTTTCTTTTGTGTTTTTGGTGTGTGCTACTGTTCAGTGGGGTAAAGTAATCAAACGATCTGGTGTATCTTGTTATTTACAAAGAAGATCTGGTGCGATTTTATCCAACAAACGGTGATCTATGGAGAAAAGGACAAAGAAAAGAAGGAAGAAAGGGAAGAAAACAAGGAACAAGAAAGAAGAAACAGGGAGATATTGAAGCGGTTGCCTTGTACTGTATTGTATGTAGCAGTTAAACGATGGTGACCGCACCCCCTACCAGATCCGGGCAGTGCACCTCAGTGCAGTGGCTGAAATGGACGGAATGGAAGGAAGCGGATACACTCATTCATTCATTCAGCTCATTCTACTTGGGTTTATAATTCTTTTTCTCTACATACAGTATAGCAAAGTGAATAAATAGTTCAAACAGGACAAAACTCTATAAAACAATAAATAACACAATATCGTAATTCGTAATCGTCATACCTTAGACAGACGAAATATCAACATCTAAAAGATTCTTGGAAACCTGTTCAACTTCTGTTTCACCATCAGTTTTCTTATCTTCCTCATCTTTCAAAGTTGTGTTGGAGCCAACAAAGTCCACCAAAGGCGTTACCTTTGTATCTTTGGGAGTACCGTCATCATTACCCGATTTCGCCAATTGATCCTTCTTCTCCTCCTCCTCCTCCCTTGGTTCGCCAAACCTTTCAATTGCTCTCTTTTTCAAAACATCAAAGTAGTTCATCTCCCTCCCATCCTTAACATTGATATAAACCAATTCGTAATCGTCAAACTCCGTATTGTACTTGCTACACCTCTCATCAAGATGTAACGTTTGTAAATCATTGGCGAAACCTTTTAGGAATTCTCCCCAGTTTTCAGCAACGACATATTTGGTGTCAAATTCTCTTCCAAACATAATCACCTGACCAATGACACCTTCTATGTCCGGATTAAGGTCCACGCCAATGTGATTCCCCGAGTAGTCTGTAATTAATGGAATCCATCCTGGATTGGCATACATTTTATGAACTTTGTTTTGTGGAACGGATAGTTGCTTTGGGATTCTGTTTAGCTTGTACTTTGACTTTTTGTGTTTTGAGATGGATCTTAGTAAATCCGGGTAGTTTTTCAAATCTTTTTTAGCATAGGCGTCCAACTTCTTAGCTGCTTTGAAATTTGGATCTTTATCCAACACATCCTGTTCTTTCTCGTTTGCTACCTTTGTTTGTTCATTCTTCTGCTCATCATTCAATGGCTCATCGTTGTAAGTTGCAATCTTCTGCTGTTGAGTTTTGGACTCTTGTTTTTCAACAACCTGTCTCCAATACTTTGTCATTGTGACTACTTCAACAAGATTCATCAATTGCAGACCAAACACCAATCCGACTTTACGAGTAGAATTTGGTGAAAGTTCTTGACCATCATGGATGCTGAAATGCTGCAAGACACACTTAGGCAATCGTGTCCTTAGATCTTTCTGTGCCATTTTCAAGTCAACTGTAGTACATGGATCACTCAACGAGTCAAACAAAACCTGTTTGAAACTCTCATCACCATCAACAGCACTGCCTATACTGTTCTGATCATGATAATGATCATCATCATCATCATCATCATTTAGTATTCTTTCAATGGTCTTCCACGCCTGGATGGTATCCTTTGAACCTTTGCCTGCTTCAAGATCGTCAAAGATGTCTCTAACGTGGTCTTCTGTTGATCCATCATCAGGGTAATCCACCAGAGAGTCATTCAAGTTTGCCAGTGCCTCATCGGAAGTTATGGAGGAGTCGAATATGGTTGTTGTTGTTGTTGGGGTGATTGCAGAAGCGGATAATCTTGAATGTGGGGAGTCAGCATATCTATCCGAGGAATTGAAGGTGTACACCAACTGCTTCCATTGGTCTGCGAAAAATCCCATTTCTTTCAGTTGTAAAAATGTTGTCAATGCTTTGTTAGTGTTTTATCAATGGGCTGTTATTACTCAAATTATATAGAATTGTACGATTGAAGGTGATTAGCAAAGAGAATGAAACACCCATCTATCAACACATGAAAGCAGCATCCAATCCTATCCACGATTACGACCACCACCACCACCACCAGATAGATACTTCCTTTCCTCTTTCCTCTATGAGAGGGTGGGGAAATGTTGTCAATCGATTACGTCATTTCTTCATAGGGAAAGGACTAGAAGACACCTCTGCACCAAATATCGGTTACGCAGCCCCCATGTCTGTCTGTCTGCCTGCCCGTTTGCTTGTCTGTCATTCTCCATCAACGGGCAACCAACATGGGGTCCTTTGAACTTTCATTGGTTCACACTTTCTTAGAGGGAGTGTACGTGGGAGGTGGTGGTTGGGTTAGTTTACTTGGTGACGCCAACAACCATAGTACCAACTCTTAATCAATCGGGTTGTTCGCTTAACTACTTCCCCTCCAAATCTGTTAATTGTGTGTATAACTTTCAATTTATATCTCTTTAACCATCTTTCTATATAGAACCATCATTAGAAAATCCTAAACAACAAATTCAAAATGAAGTTCATGGGTGTTAAAGTTTACAGTTTCCCATTGGTGAAGTTCTACTGGCCATTCTTTGTTGGTTGTATGTTCAATTTGAATACATTAGAACATTAAATTAGACTCTCTGCATTATGTCACATTTAGATTTGATTGAACGTTATTTTTGTTAAAAGGACTGCAGTAGAAGACGATACGGGACTATTGATGAGAGGACAATTGATCGAAACTGGATGCACAAATCAACCATTTTGGTTACAAGCTAATGACCGACATCTACGAAGGCTGAAAAAACAACATTCATTACCAGTGTTCAACTGAGTCCATCACATTGTGACATGCTGTCACTTCCAGCCTCAATTATTCTCGGATGATAATCCAGTATCATTCAATTGCCATAGTTGATTCAAAAGTCGCATCCTCTACATCTTTCATAGATACAAATTTTAACAGTTCGATTCCAGACTAAAATAGTGCTTCTGATTTATCCATACTGATCAATTACTAACATAAGACTTTTAATCTTTTTTCTTCCTCATGAACAGTCGGTGTCACTTACTACGGTATCTCCAAGATTTCAACCGCCATGATGGATACTCCAGAATTCATTAACGATCCAAGACATCCAAGATTTAAGAATGGTGATATCACCCAAAAATAGATTCAGCAGACTGCTACCGATTGAATACTGCTTCATCTGATTGAGTCTATACATTCACAATCTTGTTTGTTTGCCATTATTCAACCTCCCTCCGCAAAAATACTTTAAATGACCTGTTTCTTTTATTATTATTTCCCTTTGATTCGAAACGACATTGAATTATATATACATATATAGTACTTGCATGTGTTTTCTTTCTTTCTTCTACTACTCATTTCCATTTCCTTCAAATCTATATTCTCTATATCACAATTTGCAGTATACCGAAAAAGAAGAATGACAGACTCTTCCTAGTGTAAAAATGTAGGAGTTATCATCAAAAAAACAGTCAGATTTAGAATAATTTAGAAACACTCAAAAAACAAAATTGAACAATCTACTAAAATATTACACATTAAATAGGATGACATCCAAAAACTTCTTTAAATTTCATGCTGTTCCATAGCACAATCAAGCGCCTCCTTCAAAACCTTGACCAATTCTTCGGTAGGTTCCAATCCAATGCTCAACCTAACCAAGTTTCTATCAACACCCCATTTTTCAACCTCATCCAACTCTTGGAAATGTGCAAGGATGGCATACGGACAAATCAATGTGAAGTTCGTACCCAACGATGGGCCCTTTGAAAGATTAACACTATTGAAAAAGCAAACTGCGTCTGGTTCTTCCTTGAACACAATCGAAATCAATCCACCGTATCCACCAGTTGGAGTCATAATCTTGTCATAGTATTCCTTTGAAGAATGTAAAGAAGGATAGTAGATTGACTTCAGCAGTGTAGATGCCTTGAATAACTCGAGCACAGCTTTGGCATTCTCGTTGATTCCCTTGGATCTGATTTGGAAGTCTCTAGAGTTACGCTCGAGATAGATTGCGTCTTGATCCCATAAAATATCTTCAAACTGTTCGTTGAAATGGGGTTTCAAGATGCCATAGTGTTTGGATTTAGGATTCAACACTAGTGAACCAGCCATCACATTCGAATCACCAGAAAACACTTTGGTCAATGATGAAGTGACAATGTCGCAGTATTGCAAAACGGAAATGTTCGAAATGTTACCAACAGTCTCATCGATAATGATGGTAAAGTCATACTGGTTACCCAACTGATAGATCCTTTCCAAATCAGGCGTCCTCAACAATGGGTTGGAAGGACACTCACAAACGAGCGAGGCAATACGCTCACCAGATTCCAACCTCTTGCTGAGATCGTCCAAGGACTCATCATCTCCAAACCCATAAAAATGAACACCAGCGCCCCACTTCTTCAGGATGTTCAAAGTGTCAACGTACGGGAACCCAAAACAAACGGATTTTTCATTCTGGTGTGGGGACACAGCCAATACGGCCTGATGAGCAGTAAAAATGGCAGCCATACCAGAAGGTAACAGGTACACATCGTCGGAAGATAAATCCAAAGAGATCTTACTGGCTAATCTCTTCCTCAGTATCCTCTTTGCCTCGTTTGCCAATCTCAAATCCAAGTTCCTACCAAACCTTTCTTCTATGAACGTGGCCGACTCCTGGTTGTTCTGTTGGTTGGCCCCCGAAATGGACGACCTTGAAGACCTTGAAGATCTTGACGATCTCGAAGAATTTCCTCTGCTGGATGACGACCTCCTATTAGTATTACTCGACTGTTGTTTCTGCTGTTGTGTCTCCTTTGCTGACTTTTCTAGCTTTTCCCTCATCTCCTCAAGAAAGTACTCACCAAGCCTTGAAGAAATACCTTCACCTGCATGCTGCCAGTACTGCTTCCCCAAGGGGTACTCCGAAGAAGGGAAGAACACAACGGCAATGTTGGCTTCAATTCTATGGGACTCCTCCTCCTTGTTCTTTGGAGCTGGAGAACTCAACTGTAGAATTCTAATGTTGCAGTTCTGCAGCAAAGTTTTGGACTTCATGAAGCTTCTACAACGCTTGGCAACCTTGTATGAGGGGAAGATGAAACAACGTTCATTGTCCCTTGCGTAGTTCAACTCCAACAGTTTCGACAACTCTTGAATCTTGGAATGGACAAAGAAACGTGGATATCCAGAATTCATCTTGGTAACGACCCAATCTTGTCCTTCTTCGTAACCCACCGTTGCCTCCCACGTTGGAAGGGTGACTGAGACGGCATGCTCGGTGTTGTTTGGGATAGGGGCACCTATGGCCTGTGAAATTGGGGGTGTCATCTGCGTTTGAAATGATAAAAAGACACTCTCCTTGTTCTATTTATTGTTGTTCCTTGAAGATTCAATATAAACCTTGTCTTCCGTGTGTATATATATATATATATCGATATTTAAAGATCAGAGTTTGAGAATGACTGTTTTTTTAAAAGCTTTTGCCAGCTCCACTTATCGCACGGAGAGAGAGGAGCACTGAAAAATTCCAGTGCGGGTGGTTGGGTGGTTATGTAGCACTTTATCTTGCACAGAGATATATATTCACACACGTATGCCCCTAAGACGAGGCCAAAGACGAGAATAGAAGAAGCCTTGTTCACTCTGCTTCGTATCAATCGTCCTGAAAATTGTACTCCCGGCTTAACAACAACAGTTAAAGACCAAAGCCATTGGAACAACAGCAACAAGCTAATTGGCACCAGCTTCAACTTTTGCAATCGTCCTGATTTAAGCAGATCATTCAGTCGGTACTACTGCTACTACCCTGATCCCAATAAAACAGACAATCAGACCACCGATCCCGAACGTTGTTGACCCAATCACTCAGCAGCAACCAATTAATAGACAAGATTCATTTTTCCCTCATCAGGGATCACCAATTGTGTATTTTTCTGAGTTACCGTGTGCAACGAAACTATCCAGACCTGAGATTTTGACCATCGCAGTTTCCCACGCAAAACCCAACTTCACTGATCTAGCATGTCAAGTTCATTGAAGCCGAAATCCAACCTGTGGAAATCCAAGCCTACAATATCATCATCCACGACACTACCGCTATACTACAAGGACAAACTTCAAAAGGATAAAACAATCATAGACAAATTCCAAAGAAACTGCTGGACGAGCCTCCATCCTAGATTCAGAATGTTGACGAAAGCATTCATTCTTTCCATCGTTCTATACTGTACCATGTGGATTGGATCACAGTTTATTGGCAACAAAGACTCATCAAATCAAAAGGGTGACATTTGGTCACAAAGGAAAAACAAGGTGAGAGAGGTCTTTTTGGAGAGTTGGCACGACTATACCAACCATGGCTGGGGAAAGGACGTTTACAAGCCCATCTCACAGACTGGGAAAAACATGGGCCCTCAGCCACTAGGCTGGATTATAGTTGACTCGTTGGATACTCTATTGTTGATGGACTGCAAGGAAGAATTAGAGGAGGCCAAATCATGGGTCCAATACGAACTAAGCTACGATTTTGACTATGATGTGAATACTTTCGAGACAACGATTAGAATGTTAGGAGGGTTGTTATCCGCTCATTATCTAAGTGATGATGATGTGTATTTGGAAAAAGCCGTTCACTTGGGTAACAAAATCATGGGTGCGTTTGAATCAGAGACTGGGATCCCATATGCATCCGTCAACCTTGCAACAGGGAAGGGAAAGAGAAGCCACAGCGATAGAGGGGCCAGTTCGACCGCTGAAGTTGCCACTCTACAGTTAGAGTTTAAATATTTGGCAAAACTAACGGGTGAATCCCTATATTGGGAGAAAGCAGAAAAAGTGATGCAGGTGTTGGACAATAACCACCCAAAGGATGGCTTGGTGCCTATCTTTGTGAATCCAACCACAGGCCACTACCAAGGAAACCTGATCAGACTGGGATCTAGAGGAGACTCATACTACGAGTACCTTCTAAAACAGTACCTACAAACGCGCGAAGAGACATATCTCGAGATGTATCTTGAGTCATTCAAAGGTATCAAGAAGCACATGTACAACAAGTCCTACCCTAACGGCTTATCATTCTTGGGTGAGTTGGAAAATGGTATTGGCGGTGAGCTCAGCAATAAGATGGACCATCTTGTCTGTTTCATCGGTGGCTTGTTTGCCTTGGGTGCTACCGGTGGTGTCCCTGTCGATGTTGCCAAACAGCAAGGCTCATGGGGTAAATTTAGAGAGGAACAGTTCACTCTTGGTGAAGAGCTAGCATACACCTGTTATAAGATGTACCACGATGTTCCAGGTACTGGCTTAGCACCAGAGATAGTTGTTTTCAATACAGATAGTCGTATCCAGGAAGACTTTACGATCAAGCCTGCAGATAAGCACAACTTGCAAAGACCGGAAACTGTGGAGTCTCTTTACTACCTATACAAGCTTACTGGAGATGTGAAGTATAGAGAATGGGGTTACGAAATATTTGAAAATTTCATCAAGCATACTCTGGTTACGAGTGGTGGAAAGGACAGCAAGCCAAGATACACCTCTTTGGATAATGTCACTGATGATCCACCAAAGAAGAGAGATAACATGGAATCGTTTTGGTTGGCTGAAACTTTGAAGTACCTATACTTGCTATTTGACGACTCTGAAAATCCAAAATGGAGCTTGAACAATGTCGTTTATAACACCGAGGCTCACCCGCTACCTAAGTTTGAGGTGGGGTCAAATTTTAAAACAGGTTGGACTAGAGAAACTCCAGAGATGATAGCAAAGAAGCAAGACATTGAGATTCTAAAAAATAAGGCTGAAGCAGAAGCTTTCAGCAAGGAGAAAGCAGATGCGAAAGAGAAAGCGCCACAGTCTGTGCCGGAGCCGAAGATCAAACAACCTGTCAGAGAGAAGAAGCAGCTTTCAGGTGACGATGCTGAAGAGGCTGTGTTCTCGCTGCCAGATCAACAATGGAAAAGCACTCCCGATGATGGCAAGGTTGTGCTGTCGTTGCCAAAGAAAAGTATATCAGGGAAGGCCGTTTCTGAATCAGACATTGACGAAGAAGAAATTAATCCAAGAGGTAAAAAGACGATTCCGGAATCTAAACAACCGGCAGGTGAAACATTAGATGACCAATTGCATAAACTACAGGATGCCATCAACAAGTTAGAATCAGAAGAGGAAGACATAGCCACTGAAAAGCTGGGTAAGTCTGCCGCCACACCCATTGAAAGACCTGCGGCAAGGGAAGCTAATATACCTGATGGATTATCAGCAGAGGAGGACAACGTTCTGATCGCTGAGAAATTAAAACAGGCTGGACATTTACCAGAACCGAAGAATAAGATTTCTGATTCGTTGAATGATCAGGTGGACAGCCTAATGACTGACATTGTCTCAAATGAGCAGAAGGAGGAGAAGAAGCTCCATAATTCTCAAGGCGCTTCTATAGATAAAGAAGAATACGCTGATAATAATGTTCTTGATGCTGTTGACCTAGAAGACGACGAGGGCTTGAACCAACTTCTAGCCGAGAGCGAGGTTTGACTGACACTTTTACTGTTAACTCTATTATTATTCCCATTTTACTTGCATTTTTATTGTTCTTGCGCTTCTCATTCCTCCCCAAACAGTTATCCATCATTGCAGTGTAGGATCCTGTGCAGTCAGGATTGTATTTAAGAAACGTCTTGAACACATTATTCTCTGTCTTTCTGTGCACCAAGTAAAAAACTTTCGAGTGGCTTTACAGCCCTGCGGCTATTAACCGCTTATGATGTGAGGCTCAGTGGCTCAATTTAATAAAACTGCCGTTGTAAGTATTAGGTATGAGCACTGCCGTATTTTCCTATATTTTTCATTGTAAGCTTCTCCGCTCTCCTTTGTGGGTAAAACTCCTTTGATTAGTGTTTTATAAGCTAGAAATGAAGCTTTGGTCACCGATTATTACAGCATTTTGACCGAAATGGTTTAGAAAAAAGATTGCCGCCGCTCCTGCAGTGCATGAATAGACGGCCGAGCAGAAGATCATCAAGCGAGAAGAACCGCACGCACCGCTTGGGGAGTAGAGACAATTCCGATAGGGAGACCTCTTAAATCCAACCCCAACCTCCCGTCCCTTATCACGTAGAAATATCTCTCTTTATTCCTCCTACTACAACCACAATTAACGAAAGTTTGAGACTAGGAACACACCAGGTCGATTAGCATGACCATTGAGAAGAGAAGCTTCCAAGTTCATGAGGTGGATTTGAGTGGGGGAGTCGAATTGATGCATCGGAATAGATCCCAGCTTTTTCACACTGATTCTGACGATAGTAGGCACCTAAATGCCAGCTTTGCAGAGACTCAATTACCTCCAGATGTTGAGACTAGAGCCTGCGACTTTGTCGAGGAAGAGGAATTCCTGGAGACTACCGACGAAGGTAACGAGAATAACGCTGATGATTCAGAGATTTTGAATGATTCGTCGGAATACCCCGATGGTGGCTGGAGGGCTTACACAGTGATGCTTGGATCCTTTATTGGTCTTACTGTTGACTTTGGTTTAGTTAATTCCATGGGGTCCATTCAATCTTACTTGAATCTACATCAATTTGCCGAAGTTTCAACACTTGTCTCATCGGTGGTATTTTCGGTTTTCACTGCCGTCACTTACTCTTCCATAATTTTTTCTGGAGCCATGTTTGATGAACTTGGCGCTAGGGTACCCATGGCTATTGGTACGGTTCTACTCTTTGTTGGACTCTTTGCCACAGGAGAATGCAAATCGGTTGCCTCGTTTGTGATGGTGTTTTCGGTCATTTGCGGATTAGGCATTGGGATATTGGCAGGTCCTTTAACCGGTGTCATAAGTCATTGGTTTATGCGTCATAGATCCAAAGCGTTTGGAATGTGTACATTGGGTGGTAGTGTTGGTGGAATAGCCTTCCCTATGCTTTTGAATAGTTTGTACTCAAAGGTTGGGTTTAAATGGGCTATGAGGATAATGGCGTTCATGTGTACCGGTATGCTTATCCTTTCCACTACTCTGATCACGGGACGGAACAAGCCTGACAAAGGCTATGACAGTAGTACCACCCCACTTGGTGAAAAGTTGAGGTTGAGACTACACAAAGCAGTGGAACTCTCCAAAAAGACGGTTGATATTGAGGCACTTAAGGATCGAAAGTTTCTGTACTGTGCTTTGGCTGCTAGTTTCAGCGAGGTGTCACTTGCCTGTACCACCACATATTTTGCATCGTATGTTACATATATAGGGTACAGTGAAACGAAGGCCAATACAGCGGTCACTATAACAAACACACTGGGTATACTAGGAAGGTTCCTTCCAAACGTTCTCGCCGATAAGATTGGCTGCTACAACGTTATGGTGGTGATGGTACTCTTCATGGGACTTGCCAACTTTTTGATCTGGCTTGCGTGGTCCACCACTTCGTTAAGTTTGGGATCAGTGTATGCATTTGCTGGAATCTATGGTTTCTTTAGTTCGACCGTGTTGAGCTTGGTTCCATCATGCTGTGGAGCCATCTCCCCAACTAGGGATTTCGGTAAGAGGTATGGTACTATGTATCTCTTCACAGGCGTGCTCATTATGCTGTTCTTTACCGTTGGTGGTGTCATAATTGGCCACGAGAGCATGAAGAACTACAGGAACTTTGCCGTTTTTTGCGGAATACTGGCTCTGGCAGGTGACTTTTTGTGGTTCTGTAGCAGGTACTGTCAGGTAGGGTTCAAGATTAACGTTAAGGTTTAAAGTTGAGTGGAGCTTGGAATAAACATTCGAGATGTATCTTTGCGTACAAAAAATAATACCATATTCATGGAAAACCAGACTGTCAGTCACTTCTTCGCCTTCTTTGCTTTCATCATTGATAAAATATCATTCTTCTCGTCATCACGTACACGCTTGGCTGTCTTCTTTTCATACTTGCCCAACTGCTCTTTCCTCTCCTTTGCTCCCAAGTGTTGTAACTCCTTAGCTTTTTCAACAACTTCTGGATCATCCTTCTCCTTCCCCACTAGCCACTCCAACAGTTTGATATCCTCACCAAAACGTGTTTCGTCATTCTCAACAGGAACCTCCAATATTAACGGTATGCCAATCAGCCTTTCATCATTGGCTAGTAGTCTAAATGATTCCAAACCGATGAAACCCCAACCCAACCTTTGATGTAAATCTCTGTTAGCACCCAATGGGGCCTTGGAATCGTTGATATGCAGAGCAGATAGATATTTAAACCCAATGATACTGTCAAACTTTTTCCAAAATTTTGTCCATGATTCCTCATCTCTGATGTCATAACCAGCAGCAAAGGTATGACAAGTATCAATACAAACACCGACTCTATCCTTGTTTTTGATCATCGATATTACGTCTGAAATATCCTCCAATTCACCACCTATCAAGTTTCCATGCCCTGCCATATTCTCAAGGACAATTTTTACAAAGCTTGTTTTCTCCATTGCCAAGTTGATGTTATGTGCCAACCTTTTTAAAGATTCTTTATGGTCCGATCCAACTGACGATCCAGGATGAAAGTTGTATAGTCCGATATTCAACTTTTCACACCGAGTCAAATCATCAATGAATGAATTCAAGGAATTTTTCACCTTTTCCTCGTCAGGGTTGGCCAGGTTGATAAAGTACGAGCCGTGAGGCAAGACATCCGTCATTGGATCAAAGCTATGCTCTTTACACAGCTTCTTGAAAGTATCAGCATCCTCATCGGAGATCATTGGTGATACCCATCTCTTTGGATTTTTGAGGAAAAGAGCAAATGAGTTGCTGCCAACGTTCATAGCATTGGTCACAGCATTGTAAATACCTCCACCCATTCCAACATGGGCACCAAACTTGTGCTTATACTTGGTCTCTCTGATGAACTGAAAGCCTTTAGTGGCAATCTTCTTTGCTGTCGCTCTCTTCGGCGGCATTGTTTCTTCTCTATGTTAAAATACAAACCAATTCTTTACCTAATGACTGACCATATGTCGAGAAACAGAAAGCACTTTTGTTAATAGCTGTCCAAGTCCATTCTTAAATCAACTGTTGCCGCTGAGAAGGTTTACCAGTGGTGCCTGAAAAGTTACCACCTTGACGTCTTATCGACCGACTACGCACAGCCGTGTTTTCTTTAAAGGTTACGCGTATAAAAGATCAACAACCACGAAGCGATGATTAGTTCTCCATGTTTACCTGATCATCTTAGATGGATGGATGGTCTTTTCAAGCAGCCACTCTGACCGCACTTATCCATCAGACTAGATTATAAGGCTTTGCTATATTTCCACATTGACAGTTTTACACCACAATGGCTGCATCGTTTTCCTCACCGAGTTCGACAACAACCAGGGAAAGAGACATCACCCATTTGAACCATCAATTGTCGGAGCTACAGAACAATTTTCTTTTGATGAAGTCACATCTGGAGAAAACTACAAAACAGTTTGAAAATATGAAGAAGCTAGGGACATCCCAAGCATCTCTTTTCATGAGTTCTCATGCGATGTTTCAGGTGTTGAGTGAGAAGAAGGAGGCACAGAGGCAGACCATGATGAAAGCACAACAGTCGATGAGCACTGAGGACGATGAAGAAGAAGAAGGTCAGGTATACGGTAGGTCTGATGATATCGAATGATATGGCGTGGGCCGTATTATGTTCCGTTTTTGTTTTCGGGTTTTCATTTGGGATGGCCGTTGAATGCTGGGTTCGAGTTCATCTTTTTGGCTTTTTTTGATTACTAAAAAACTCATTGTATCGGCTGTAATTTATATTGCACAATCATAACCTTTCTACATAGTTTGAAATGCCTTTACTTAAAGGTTATAAGGCCATTGGTAGATGTTTTGGGAGCGAGATGCAAATATATATAGAGAGAGAGTGCGCAACTGGGTATTTACCATAATGCATCTGCGGCAGCGGTGAAAAGCTTAGGGTGAGATAGAGAGATGTCAAGCTGAAGGACTTGAAACTTTATCTCCCTCTTCCCCATTGAGATATCAGACCAAGGATTAGGTAACTAGAATTGAAAATCATTATCCTGTTGTCCAATTGAATACAGCAATAGCGAATTGTTGAATATACACAATCCCGAGAACAATGATCACGATAACGATAGAATATTTTGGACCAGCAAAGTTATTCACAGATGATAACCATAAAGATAGGTTCACTTTTGAGACTGATGGTGAACTCAACGTAGTTACAATTAACGCGTTATTAAACAAGGTGTTGAAGAAGTATTCAGAGAAGTTTGTGGATTTCATAATAGAATCCTGTGGGATTGCTTTGAATGATGAGTATATCACCTTGGATAGAGAGTTGGGCATAGCCGCAATAGGGGAGGATGTGGAGTTGAACGATATGGATGAGGTGGTTATAATACCACCTGTCTCTAGCGGATAAGGTAATTACGTTTTATTCATAGTAGCTCCCAAAGATAAAAAATCAGTGAACTTTTCGATCAAACAATCTTTCCATTTCATTTACAAGTAGAGAATAGATATAAGAGTAGAGAGAAAATGTGTAATTACAAAGCTATTCCTTCAACTCACCAGATTCAACAATCTTAACCTCTTCGGCAACCTTACCAGATGCTGAACCCAACTTCTCAATCTTCTTGACGGTCTCGTAACCTTCAACAACCTCACCAAAGACAACGTGGGCACCATCCAACCAGCTACAAGGAACAGTAGTGATGAAAAATTGAGAACCGTTGGTGTTCGGACCAGCATTGGCCATGGATAGCAAACCAGGCTTAGTGTGCTTGTGCTTGAAGTTCTCGTCAGCGAACTTTGAACCGTAGATGGACTTACCACCGTACCCGTTGAAATGGGTGATGTCACCACCTTGGAGCATGAATTGTGGAATCACTCTGTGGAAGATGGAATCTTTGTAACCAAAACCGTGTTCTCCGGTACATAGAGCTCTGAAGTTCTCTGCTGTCTTTGGAACATCCTTGTCATAAACGTCAAAGACAACCCTTGGAAGTTGCTCGCCACCAACGGCAATGTCAAAGTAACACTTGACTAGGTTTGATGGGGTGGCTGAAAATGATCTCTTTGCTAATCTAAACATTGTTATTATGTACTTGCTAATCGGTGATCTCAATTACAGAAGCCAGGCGAGGTGAGTTTCAATCAGATAGTTGAATAGATGGACTTTGATTATCAATTGACCAAAGTTGAAGTTACTAGAGCCAGAGTTCCACCATGATGGGGGTTGGGACAGATGAGTCTGCCAGTGTTTTGAAAGTGTCACCAGTTGAAAAGTTCCACCGGGTAACGTAGAAGCCGCCGTTCCGTTCCATTATTTCTTGTGGGAGCACAATCAATGAATACTGCTAGTTATAGGTATCACATTTCTCATTAATAAAAGTACAGAAAAGATAGAGCATCCAAAATAAACCTATAAGATCTGTGTATAAATACTGCAATCAGCATGCCAACCCACCACCTCCTACAGCGGCACTTCTACATTCAAGGATCCATCGAGCTAGGTCAGCATCTTATAATCCAACCTGTACAACGACGCATCCAGATAGTAGAGATTCTTGACGAATAAATCATAATCCAATCTTCCCAAACTCTCAGTCAATCCAGGCAAAACATTCACCTTCAAACCTGTCTCATAATCAGGAGCGAATACCAAATGCTTGAACCATTTTCTTCCTTTCAAAAACTCGCTGTTCAAACCATCAGATGTATCAGTGAGGAACATACGATCCACCGATCTGATCTTCAAATTTGTGACTTTTATCTTTATTGCAATCTTAATCTTGGTGAAAAGTTTGAACCATGGGTAATCTTGCCTTATCTGTTCCTGTAATCCATCGAGGTTGACATCAAACTTTATCGCCTTGACCAACAGGCTATCAAACAGTTCCTCCATGGCTTGCAATTTAGACGAAAGAGTCGTACTCGTATCATCATCGTAAATTCTGTCCCTCCAGTACTCTGGAACTCGAGAAGAAACCCTCATAAAGTGAGATCTGATGGTGTCAAAGTAATCATAGGTCTTGATGTGCAAGATTTCCTGTTCGCTCAAGTTTAGCGCAAACAATCCAACAAATTGGGCAACCAAGTTAGGATAGGTATGATCAGAATCAATGAGGTCGAACCATTCCATGGAGTCATACTTTGAATTGTGATAAGGGACGGGATTGATGTTAGGATCATTCTCAAACCCAACGTTAACAGATGGAATACCCAAATGGTTCTGAAAAATCGAGTAATCTCCCATTCCCTTAGAGATAAGACCAATAGATGAATTCATTTGACTGAAATATTTGTGCAATGATTTTCCTTCTTTAAACATGACCTGCTTCATCACCCTATCGAGCAAATGGTTGAACAATGGATTGGCATCAATCTTAAACCTGTCACCATTGATACCGTCAAGATTGACATACACAATGGCATTCTTCCTCAAGAAGCTAGTGTAAAACTCTCCATACTCGGTAGATCCCAAAAACCCATAGCTAGAGCCATCCCATGACACAAGCTTGATCGTCCTCAATGGCTTCCAACCAATCTTAACCAACTCGTTCAAGCCTCTAGCTAGTTCCAACAGGGCAGCATGGCCATTGGAAGCACCACCTAATCCACCTATCGAATCTCTTGATGCTCCAATGATTATCTCTTCATCCTTTATTATGCCCTTGATCTCGTTGATGATGTTGTATATCGGTTTGATCTTGAACTGCACGAGATTACCCACCTCCAGGACAGAATCATCAGCAGATGGCCCAGGAGAGTAGTCAAACTTCAAATCTCCACGCCATCCCAAGTTAGGTCCTTTTGTACTTAGCCTTTGTAGGATAGGTTCTATAGTGGAATAACTGACTGGAATAGATGGGATCTTTGGTATCGTTTCAGGCTTGATCCTATGGGAGAACAACGTTGATGACCAACCTGGTGTTGTTGGGTCACCAGGTTGATCAATGACAAAGTTCGTAGTATCCTTAACGACAGAACTTGCATGCCTTGCGTAACCATCTGGGAAAGACTTGAACCCATTCTTGGTTGAAAATTTACCATCGTCGTATGGATCGTTGTAAAGGAGAACAGCAACGGCCCCCCTTTCCTGTGCATTCTGTATGATTCGGCTAGGGTGGAGTTTTCCTGCTCGTATGATAACGATTTTGCCATGGACGGCAATGGAGGTGGACGAGTTGAGCAAGTTGAAGTCTTCTTCTGTTCCATAATTTGCAAACATGAACTGGGAAGTGACTGTTCCATTTGCTGAGTAAGGGTGGAACGATATCAGATTGGACTCTTTCAAGTCTGGTTCATATAAGACTTTATCACTTTTGGTACTTTTCAACTTGATATAATTATCCAATGGCTTGCTTATCCAGGTCTCGTACTTGTCCGTTGTTGTCTTAAACTTGAATTCAGACTTGAAGAAGTCTTCGAGTCCCTCGTGATTATCTCCTGGTATGTGCATTTCGCTCTGATCAAATTGCATGTACTTTTTAGCACTATTCTTAAAGTTCAAATGGGTAAGAAATAATCTTGAGCAGTCATCAAACGTTAGAAACTCGCCGTGTAGTCTTCGCAGGTCTCTATCCAACGACGTTCTTGGCATGAATATCAAGTTGAAGAGAAACATAAAGAGGCAACCAAATATGCAAAACGATACAAATCGTTGCCTCTGTATCTGTCTTATCGTTGCGTTTGTTACGTATATCATCGAGTTTGCTATTGATTCTGTGAGACTTTGTGATCTGTTTGCTCTCGTTGTATAGTTCTCATTGTTCCCGTTTGGACTTGATCCACTGTATATGTAGGAGCTCTTTCTTGATAGGGAATTGGCACGAGATTTGTTTGATCCTAGAAGAGCTGCCAAGAAGTCATCTGTGGAGTTGTTGGTAGAACCATAGCTGTTGGTTGACCCATAAGGGTTGGGAAACGGTTCAGGCATAGCCGAGTTACCAGTTAAATAGAATATTGAGGAAAGTGAGGGACTAGGCAGCTTGTCGGACCGACCCTTGTTAATGAATGTGGAAAACCGATGTGAAAAATTAAGATTGAAGAGGCTTTAGATGGCACTGATAGTAGGAATCTCGGAACAGAGCGGAGAAGAAAGAAGGGGCAATATAGATAGAGGAGTTTAAACGAGGAAGGAAATAGAAGTGTGATTGAAATGAATTTCTGTCGCTTGCACACAGTACAGAGGACGCAGCTGCAGCATTAGTAGCATTAGTAGCAGTAGTAACAACAGTACACACACGCCCATACCTGTCGTGGTTGCTGCTATTTCTCTCACTTTTACAATGGTCTAAGTACCATTAAGACAAGGCAGTTACTTGTAGGAGTGTTTACATCTATGAGTGTCCGCTCGGCTTGACCTTAATACTCTTCTTCTTGAGTGCAAGCCGAGAACGATGACTCCCATGATCGTTTACCCAGATCGTATACCCCAAATAGCACTTGTGTGAGCACGGCCGAGATGAATGACATTGCCGGGGCCGCCCGTGCCGATTGCGGTGGTTTTCCCCCCTCTCCCTCAGTGGCCACCAGAACCTGCCGGAGAGTGATGGCACTTGCATCTACACCTACATCTACTTACTACACACCACTACTTGCGATTCTCTCCATTGCTTCTCGAATAATCTCTATTTTCGTTTTCATTAGCCATTGCCGTATAGGAGGTAGGTGCAATGAAAAAGCACTCCTAGGTGTTCTGTTAGCATCTTCTATCAGAGCCAAGGAGGACTTCCATCCTGGCTTATGCTTTGACACATGTGAGGCGTACGTACCACACTGGTAGCAGGAGAAAGCATAGTGCTGTCCTTGCTCGTGCCATCTTTGTGGCACAATTTTCTGCTACTTACCACAGTAGTATGTGCAAGCACTGTATGAACGAACAAGAATCTCGTGAAAAGAGACGTTGATGAAACATGAGCGATTCACCCGTTCATTTTGCTTTTTAGATACTCCGTGCTTGATTTTAGACCACGAATCCATTTTGAGGGACTGTAAACACCCCATGGTTAAGATATTGCCTCCATTGTACATCCCTATTTAGCGAAAGTGAAGATTGTCAATCAAACGGAGAGTGAGTGTAACCAGCCAAATACGGTATGTTCCTCCAAAAACAGATGCTACCACCTCCATATTGGTGATTTACTCTGCTCTCCCCAGATAGCGGCACTTGAGACCGTTTATCATCGTGCATAATCCTCATGCAGGCGGGTAAGGGTAAGGATGGGGGCGGGAGTGGCTGGTGCTCCTTGACTACTATGGTTCTCCGTTCTTGCACTCTCTATTGTATATATACACACATAGACTATTTGTGTAAACTAATCTGAAACCATGAAAAAGGATCGGAAGTGCCGCCGTTATAAGAAAATACAAAATTTATGGTTCCTTGAAAGTTTGAATTGCTCAAAGTGAACTTTGCTGTATAAATACTCCACAATATGCGCCAGCCCTTGAAAGGAAGATCCACTCAACATGCTACAAGTTATTAAGAGCAAATCATCATATTAACCATCACTGTCTTCTCAAAACTCCAATCTACTACTCAATTCATCATGGAAACAACCGCTAACGTTCCTGCTCCAGAATTCAAGAACAACTATCCTCTCCTGGGTACCAAATTTGATTTTGAAAGAAACTTGGTAGGTTATGGAGAAGAATCAATCAACCCGGAATGGCCAAACGGTTCCAAGATTGCCGTCTCATTTGTATTAAACTACGAAGAAGGTGCTGAAAGATCCCTACTACTTGGGGATAAGGGCACTGAAACCACTCTCTTCACAGGTCTTTCCACCAAGGATCTTTCATATAGAGCATTCGAGGTTGAATCTGAGTACGATTACGGCTCAAGAGCAGGTGTTTGGAGAATCGTTAGACTCTTTAAGAAACATGGAATTCCAATGACATTATGGGCGGTTGGCCATGCTTTTGAACAGAACCAGCCTGTCGTTGATGCTTTGGTCAGAGACGGACACGAGATTGCTTCTCATGCATACAGATGGATTCCATACTCTGAGGTCACACCGGAGGTTGAAAAGGCCTTTATAAAGAAGCAGCTCCATTCAATTAAGAAGACATCAGGTAGCTACCCAACAGGCTGGTACTATGGTCGTCAATCGACTCACTCTTTAGCTCTATTGCATGAGACCTATAAAGAGGAAGGAGTCAAGCTTGATTACGTCTGTGATGCTTATGGTGACGATGTGCCATACTGGATGGACGTTCCTGCTGAAAAATCTTTACCTGCCAAAGAAAGAGAAGGTATGCTAATGATTCCCTATTCTTTGGACTGTAATGATTACAGATTCCTCAGTGCCAATGGTTTCAGATCAACAAAGGCGTTCTACGAGCATCTCTGTAATGCATTTGATATCCTTTACGATGAAGGTGGAAAGATGATGACCATTGCATTACACTGTAGAGTCATTGGAAAGCCTGGTTACTTCAAGGCCCTGAAGGAGTTTGTTGAGTACATCACGTCCAAGTCAGATGTTTGGATCTGTACTAGAAGTGAAATTGCCAGTCATTTCAAGTCAAAGTTCCCATACAATCCATGATTTGAACTAGTCTTCACACCTCTGGTGAATTGCTTTTCTGGTGCTGCTATTGCTTTCTTTTTTTGTTTTTTTTGCACCGTTCACATCTACAGTGACTTTTGAAGTATAAGGTATATATCGTATAATATAATCACAACTCACACCTAAAAAGGTCAATCGAACGCTGATGATGAACACAGGCAGCGGAGAAACGCTCCAGTTTAGCTTCAAATGTCCGATCTGGCCATAACCCGCGAAGCTCCGCTTGCACTGCCGAGATATGCACCTCCCTGAGGTACAGGGCGGCTGGCGAGGCTGTTCTGCCGCACATACACATTAGAGCGGCGCATGTTCGACCTATGCAAAACGGTAACAACTAAATGGAGAGGCTCTGACTCACCGCCATCTGAGGCGGATATTCCGCAATTGTAGTGTCTTGCTATCAGGTTAAACGACTACAAATATAGAATCCCAAAAATACCAGCTTTAAGGGATGGTTACGAGTTAGAGTTTGGGCTGGCGGATTGACTAAGGGGAGGCTGGAGGTGATTGCTACCTTTCGCTATCAGAAGTTAGAAAGAAAACGGGCTAGTTTATCCGCCTTCGGCCCATTTAACTGTTTTCAAAATACTCAACGGGAAGCCAACTTGAAACGATCACTAAAGGATATACTCACATTCAAGATGAAATACCGATAGACATATATGACGGGCTCAACTTAGAATATTCAAACATTAAAGTATACATTTAATATCTCACCAATTAGTGCGCTGATTAAACCACTCCAAAGTAGCAGAAAACCACCGATCACTGTACAAATCTAGCATTGATATCTGTCAATATTTGACTCCAGAAGCTCTCGTCCAAGGTGAAAGACGAATCCCTCTCAAGATTATTAGAGCCAGTAGCGATACCACTATGGGTAGGGGATATCGGAGAGTTTGCATCACCGTTGCGCTTATCATTGTTGTAATCACCAGTATGCTGATCTTGCAGGACACCTTTGGGACTAGATTCTGCTATCGATGTTGGAGTGCTTAACCTCTTACTCGATGTTTTTTTATTCTTCCTGTGACGCTCAGCGTATTCCACCAGACTGTCAAACAAATCACTGTAGGACTTTGCTTCTGGCCATCTTTCAGAAAACACAAACAACAATCCTGAGCAAGCCCTTATATCTGACTCCATGTTCATGAAGTCAGGATACCCGTTGTTTCTCAAGTGATACACCATCGTGACTCCTGCCAGAAACACAGTGTGCAGTGCAACAATGCTAAACTCCAAGATAGAATCTCTATATATGTTTTTGTAGCTAGTGCAAATACCCCCTGCTGATAGACAAGCCTGGTCCAATAATGACTCTCTTTCTTCACCATCGGAAGCGGTTATAATCCTTGGCACAAAAAGTATCAATCTTGCCCTATAGTACAAAAGCTCAAAGTAGTCGTAGCTCTCTCTATTACCCATTGCAGCTGTAAATTCAGCTCGAGATGGCAAGGCAAAGTACCACTCATCAATAGCATGAATGATGCTTTCAAATTTGTCACCCGTAGGGATGAATTTGTTAACGGAATAGAAAAAATAATGAATCCTGCTCTCTATTTGCCGAATGGCACATGTATTAATGAGGCTTGTGAAAGCTGTGATCTCTTGTGGTAAGTTTGGATTGGAATCTTGTAGAAGTTGTAGCTGATATAGATTGTAAACGTCGTCACTGCTCGGCGAATTTTGCACTTCGATGCTCAAGGGATATGGAATATCAATGAAAGACTCATTGATGGAGCTGGGACGTCCTAAAGATAAAGAGAGCAACTTCTCGTAGTTATATGCTGACCAGAACAACCTTTTTTTGAACTCATACTCAAGGGCCATCTCATAGGTGATGGGTTGCTTCCTGTGTAACCCCAATTGCAACAACTTCCTCATTGCCAGTCCGGTTAACTCCCATGAGCTCAGATGAAACGATAGGTGATAGCTTCTGCCAATAAACAGTGCGATAAGGAGACATGCCTGTATTTGCTGTAAGGAGTTCAATGTCGCCATAGACAAGCTTCGAAGAGCTTTCTTGAAATACAAATCTGGGGAGGGGTAGATGGTCACCTTCAACAATTCGGTGAGTCTACAACCTATACCCAATGCGATTTCAATGCAAAACTGATCCCAAGACGATCTATCCGAGACTGTTTTGGTCAGCATCGTCCTAAATGGAGCTTCATCCAAAAAGTAATGTCTGTTATGTGACATACTGAAAAACTTTCGTAGGAAAGCGTCTTCAAGATGAGCTGGAATAGTAGTGTTCTCATGACAGCTGGAGTCTAATATAACGGGGAAATGCCGCGGAGGTTGGGAAGCACCCAGTAACTTTGCTCTAATTGCTTTCACAATTGAAATGACAGCGAAAGAGCCAATGTACTCTTCTGATTCTTTATTACTCCGATAAATTAGCTTCGAGATGGTGGATAAAAAAGCTGATTCTGGAATCACATCTTCCTGCGAACGAGGTATCCTAGACTCCGGTCCATGTTCTTGTGATTGATATGACTGCTGCTGCTGTCGCTGATTATGGTTTCGATCACGCTGTTGTTGAAGTTGCTCATTGTCAGAAAGTGAATTCTCAATGGGGCTGGGTGGAATCTGTAGCTGCTGATGAATTTGGTTCGAACATTGTCTCTCTAAATCTCGCTGTAATAAACTAACGTGCTGCTCTTTCTGCTGTACCAAATATTTCAAGTTTTCTATTTCAAACTGCAGTCGAAGATTCTGTTCTTTTGATTCTTCTAACTTGTTGTTTAATTCTGGCGGAATGGACGAGTTGAACACAGGAACGGTGTTTAAATTTGCATCCCTATCGTAGACACAAGAAGTGCCAACCCTATGACAAGCTTGACAGGGGAAAGTGCCATCGCACTTCCTTTTCCTTAGCTTGCACCTGTTACAAGCCAACAATACTCGGGGGTTTCGTTTAGCCATTGCTACTGAAGGGATAAGTCTATAACTTTGCAGTTAAGTCTCGGTTACGCTACTAAAGATTGCTTACACTGTTAGAAATATAGTCTTGCGTTGCAAGCTGGATAAGGGCTCTCTCACTAGATAATCAACCTTGCATCCTGGGGCAGCGGCGGTACTATATTGTATACAGCAGTTTCCTGCAGCTACTCATATTTTTTCCAGTACTATTTTGATACTACTTTTACATTATCTTTAACCTGTTATTATCTTGAAAGTTCAGCGTCTCAGATGGGCAAGTACGAATGTATTAATTTGTTTAAATCAGGAAACAGTCAAAGAATACATATACAAAGTAACACGGACAACTATTACTACAAAGTTTTCCAATCATATGCTTCCTCAAAAGCGTATGCCAAACGATAAATCTTCAGCTCGTCGAAGTAGCCTGAAACAATTTGTAATCCAGCTGGGAAACTTCTTTTGGGTTCATCAGGGGAAGATAAAAATCCAATTGGCAAACTTAAAGCAGGATGGCCAGTAATATTGAAAATACCTGTGTTTGCATTCAAACCAATAGTGTTTTTGATCAGCTCAATTGGGCTTCCATCTCTAATACCATGTTTGGGAGCAACAAATGGAAGAGTCGGAGTTAGCAAGACATCAACAGTCTCTAAAGCCTTATTATATTCATCTCTGGCTCTCAAGCATAAGTTGACACTCTTAGCATACAACCCTGGGTACTTGTCCACCAAAAACAATCCATTGATAATACAATTTTTAACGTTAACTGGTGTTCTTTCAAAAGAGTCTTGAGTGATTGGTAAAGCATGATCAAGAAACTTGGAGGACTTCATAACACGGCGACCAGTTTGAAGTCCCAAATTTCTGAGACCAGCGGCAATTCTTTGCCCTATCATCCAAACTTCAGGTGCAGACTCATGACACGGAATTGAGATCTCAACAATCTCACAACCTAGCTTCTCGAGAAGCTTCAGTGTTTCTGCAAACTTTTCTTTCATTGAATCCGTCATGGCTGAAATCTCCAAGGATTCTTTCAAAATGCCAACCTTCATACCTTTGATACTGGATTTCTTAGTCAACTCAACATAGTCAGGGACGTCTGCAATCAGAGGCGCCTCCCCTTGGCGATCATCAAAGCCATCCTTACCAGCGATAACTCTTAACAATTGACAATTATCAAGAACGGTTTTTGTCATTGGTCCCGCATGATCAATATTAGTTTCCAAACTACCAATTCCAGTGTAAGGGACCAAACCAAACGTTGGCTTCAATCCAACCAGTCCACAGTGTGCACTGGGAACCCTAATGCTGCCCCCCTGATCAGCACCTATGCTCAAGTCGACCTCTCCAGAACCAACGAGATAGCCACTTCCAGAGCTGCTACCACCGGCAGAGTGCCCATCTCCATATGGATTTTCAACATTTCCGGTTGATGATGTGTTTGATGATGTACTGGAGCACTGATTTTCGCAAGTTGCTAAACCAACAACTTTTGCCCCTGCTGCTAACACTCTAGTAACAACAGTAGCATCCGCATCAGGAACCCATGGCTCAAATACATCAGTGCCTAAGATCTGTGGCACTCCAGCAACTTCCACACAGTCCTTGAAACAAATGGTTTTGCCGGCCAGTGGTCTCTCCTTAGATAACTCGGGTTTTGTATCCTCTATAGTAACCTTGTAGGCCCAAGCTCCTTTAGTGTTCTCAGCAGGTGTAGCCCGGTGAATGTCTTTTCTTGGAAATCTTTCTAAATCAGTTGGCTGCAAGTAATCGTCCATTGCATTGATCTTCTTTGCTGATTTATCCAAGGCACATAATAGCGTGAAATAGTCGTCCACCTCTTCTGGAAGAAGCTTCACCCCTAGTTTGGCTGGCTGTGCGTGTAAGTCTTCCAATGTGACAGTGTTACCGCTGATGAAATTGAAGACAAATCACATGTTAATATTCTGTTTTGGTTGCAATTCTCATAAATACTCAATATTAAACTTACTCATCAATTGATAATGAAACGATGGACATAGTTTCAGTTAGTTGCCTGTTGGTATAGGGCAAAATATTCTCTATTTTCTGGAAGATGAGGAAGGTGGTTCCTGAAGAACAAGATATTTAAGTATTTCCAGGTTTGAAGATGGACATATTTTGAGTTTATAAGTTTCCGATGATGCCGCTTTGCACTGGAAAGTGTATAAAGACAGTAGTTCAGGTGGGACAGAGATGACTGTAGAATTAACTTCGAGATAGGTTCATATCAAACAGATGACATTTTTTTTCTCCCAAACCGTGGAGCGCTTCCGATGCCACATATTTCGGCGGATAACCATTAGCCAATCGTTGTTAACCCTCGCTTCATATTTTGTTGTTACAGCTAGGTTGGAATATTATTAGGACAATTTTCAAACAAAAATGGTAAGACTCATTCCTATTTTAGTGTAATCTTATTACTAATGTAGTAAGTAATTGCTATTTGCCCTTGAAAAACTACTACTCTCTCTCTCTGTGCATCATTAGTGCATGTGCATGTTCACGATAAGCCTATCCATATGTGTGTATATGCGAGGTGCAGCAGATGCAGATGCAGATGCAGATGCGGGACCCCCGCCGGAATTGTCACCTACCCGTTTTGGCTGGAACCTGCCGACCCGCCTCACTTCCTGGCCTCAGGCCCCGGCGGGTGACCCTTCTTCTTGTCTTGGTAGCAGAGAAACATTTACATTGTTTGAGCTCACTTCACAAGCCATATAGCGATGTACAGCCAATAGTGTAGTAGTTAGAGCCAGGTCTAGTTTACTATTCACCGCTCGAAACCATAAAGATCATCTATTCGAAATTGATTTTAGTGTGTGTGAAATAGACAGATCTTCATGAGGAATGGGTACAAGTGTGGTTGCTACCAAACGTTGTGGTGGGCGCTTGAGTCTCCATAGCGGAATTCGACTGCTGTTGCCCATTGACTCTGTTAGTGGATGCTACTGTTCCTGATCCGTAGTATTTTCTACTTAATATAAGCGTCTAGCTTCTTTGCTTTACAGAACCATTGAAAACAATTTCATTTAGTCTTTGCAAATAAATTCAAAATATACTAGTAGAATTGGCAAAGGACCATTAGCCCCCTTTTTTCAAGATGGATGAAGAAACAAGATTGCAGGACCAATCTCAGCGATTACCTCGAAAGGTCTTGCTCATTTCATTGGGATGCTTAGCCTCATCCCTCTTTGTGTCATTCTTTGACCAGACAGCAATCACAACATCACTACCAGCAATATCAACCGACCTGAAAGATTCGGTAACAATATCAAGTTGGTTGGGAACCAGTTATTTGATGAGCAATACCATCTTTCAACTTTTGTACGGTAGGCTCTCAGATATTTTTGGCAGGAAGCAGGTATTTTTATTCTCTTTAGTGAGTTTACTAGTGGGTAACCTGATCAGTGGATTTGCTACCAATTCAACAATGTTGTTTGTCTTTCGAGCAATAAGCGGACTTGGTGGTGGAGGTATAAACTGTCTCGTCATGATTGTCTTTTCAGACCTCTTATCGAATAGGGAACGTGGAAAATACTTCGGATTTGTTGCAGTCTCAACTTCTTTGGGTAATGGTATTGGACCTTTGATTGGAGGAGCATTGACCGAATATGCTTCTTGGAGATGGGTTTTTTGGATCAGTTGCCCTATTTGCGTTGTTTGCAGCATTATAGTTGTTTTTTTTGTTCCTTTGAAAAAAGTAACAGGTTGCTTTCAGGAAAAGCTCAAACTACTGGACTGGAGGGGGTTCTTGCTTTCATTGCCGGCTATGACATTGCTGTTGGTCTCAATTTCTGGTGGTGAAACTTCTTGGACATGGGATTCACCTACTTTTATTGCACTAATTACTATTGGCGGAATAACGCTTTGTGCTTTTTTCTATATTGAAATCAAAGTTGCCAAACTTCCAATGATTCCAATGCACTTGTTTGCCCAAAAAGATCGTCTGATTCTGTTCATAGTCTGCTTCCTTATGGGATGGGCTTATTTTGTCGATATCTACTACTACCCATTGTATCTTCAGTATGTTAGAAACTGGTCTCCAATTATGTCCGGTATCATTCAACTTCCTGCAACTTGCAGTGGATCAATCTTTGGAGTCTTTGCTGGATTTGTTAACAGCCATATGGGTGCTTATGCTAAGTGTCTTTGGTTTGGCGGTGCTTCCTGGACATTGGGTGTTGGTTTGAAAATCCTGTTCCAAAGAAATTCCAGTCTGGGGCTTTTGATTGGATCAAATTTGATTCAAGGGTTAGGCATTGGATTCACTTTTCAGCCAACTCTTCTTGCATTGCTATCCAACTCTGGCTTGGATGATCGTGCTGTCGTCACAGGTTTAAGAAACTTTTTCAGATGCCTTGGAGGAGCAGTAGGTTTGATTGTTTCTGGTATCATTTTCAACATTGTTTTTAAAAACAAATTGGAAACACTTTCAATTGACACACAAAAGTTAACCAGTATTGTTCAAACACCTTCCATTATTATTGATCTGGAACCCACACTGAAGGAAAAAGTTCTGCAAGAGTACATCGAAAGTTTTCAGATCGTTATGGCAACACTCACAGCAATCTCTGGGGTGATGTTTTTGCTTTCACTTGCCGCCGTGGATGGACTGGATGACGAAGAGATGCTACCAGACTTAGATGATACTGAAAACTCAATTGCTGCAGACACAGATACCAATGGGTCAAATGAGAGATGCCTAGAAGTGGTTGAATTGATAGAGAAAGTGGATGGTATGGAGAAGCCTTGCAGCACGTGAAATTTGTGCACCAATCTAACTTCCAAAATAGCATACGATGTACCAATTAAAGATTTCTATATTTCTTTACCTTGAGCTTGATCTCAAACCTATTCTGGAATGCTGTTTCATCTGAAGAACAACTACAATGCATCCATTGTCAGCGACAGACAAATACTGCACTGCTCTTATTGCCTTGAGTACAACAGAGCAGTTCTACTTTGATTTCGGTTTTTTAACATAATCCGTTGATATTCACGACTTAGAAGATCAAAAAAAGATCTGTTGTTAAATAGCCAAGTCAATTGGATACTAAAAATGGATTATACAGATAATAAAGCGTATAAAGTTAAAAATTAAGAAAAAAGAAGCTTCGGGGTATAATAAAACTTGGATGTGGGTGCGGGTGCGGGTCACATATGCAAGCCACCAGAAGATTTGATACTTGTCAAAACTTTGAGCTTTTCATCGTCATCACTAGCACTCTTTGAATCCACCTCAACCATTTCAACGGTTCCTGGATAGCCGACACCGTTGATTGGAGCATCATCCTCAAAAAATCCATTAGTGTCAACCATGTACTCCCAGGTCTTCGGAGCATCTGCATGAGAGTCTGGGTATAGCTTTGGCTTGAAAATTAAACCAAGAACCGAGTGGAAGAAAAAGCAAATCAAGAATGTGTACAACCAACCACTGTTATAGATGTCACTTGCAGGCTGAGATAGTGTAGTAGGATAGTAAGCTCTGTAAAGACCGGGAATTGCTATGATAGGCGAGATCATCCAACTTGCCAATGCCCAAAGATTGAAACCCTTATAAAAGTAATATGCTCCTTTTGGATCCTTGGTGTACAACGATGGAACGTGAATATTACCTCTTCTAATCACATAGAAGTCAGCAAGCATCGATGCAAGTAGAGGACCAACGAATATTGAGTAGGATCCTAAGAAGGTGATAAACTTGGTAGCATTGCTCAAGAATCTCCAAGGAACGCATGCCCAGGCAAGAAAACCCACAAAGACTTGACCTCTGATAATCGTGAAGTACTTTGGTAGCAATCCGGCCAAGTCACAAGCAAATGGGATGGAGTTGGCAAAAATGTTTGTTCCTGCTGTACCAATGGCATACGCAGTAGCAACGAACCAGACACCGGTTCTTGCCCCTGGACCCCATTCATTGTCAAGAATTGCGTTAAGCAAATCCCACATGTTCCAATAGACAGTACCGTAGGCCCTATATAGCGAACATGCACTGGCCATGCCAAATAGCAACACAACTATTTTGGAAGGGATGAAACCAATGGCTTGAGGAACAACTGTATCTTGCTTTCTCTTGGCGTATCTTGAAATATCAGGCTGGTTAATAATCATTGGAGATAATGTGCCAAAAATTGTGTTAATGATAGACATCCACTCGTTACCCTTGCTAGTAGTGGATGAAGTATAGACACCAATATCCCAAGAACCTGGACCACCTCCTTTGACCATGCAAAAGATGAACAAACCTGTGGTGGCAACTGGGAGTGTAACTGCCTTGACTGTAAAGAAATGTCTGATTTGTCTAGGATGGCAGAACATCAATGGGAATTGAATCAACCAGTAAATGAAGAAGCAAAGAACAATTCTTGTAGAAGTGTCCTGGCTCGCAGGGATATGGTTTGGAATATCGATCCACTTGTGACCAAACATACAACGGAAGGAAACGTCAAGACACATGGCACCGTAGTAAGTTTGAACTCCAAACCAGATAGCAGCGACGAACATACGCACAAAAACCATGAAGTATCCCAAACGAACACCAAAGGCTGATCTGGCCAGGGCAGGATAACCAATGTGGTAGTCAGAACCCTGTCTCGCATTGATGACTGTAAAGAAACACGTAATAAATATACCAAGAATAGAGCCACCAATGACTTGACCGTGTGGCAATCCGGTGGTTTTAATCAAACTGGCACCCGTATTCCACTCATTGACGTTGAAACTCGATTGAAACCAAATAAGAATGAAGTTGTAGACTCTCCAGGTTCTTCCCTCAACTGGAGTTGGCTTCAAGTCTATGTTTGCTCTCAAAAGCATAGGATCATCCTCGCTGTCATCTCTGACCGAAATGAGCCTGTCAAAATTCTTTAGCATTGACATGTTGTGTTTTTTGAACTGAACTGAACTGAACTGTTATTAGTGGTTTGTCACTCTCTCTGTGACCAGGCTGTGCCAAAGAGGATTAGGGACTGCAGCTGTAATTTTTCAAACGGAAGCATTTGCATATTTAACTTATAGGCAGACTCCAAACTCTGGAGAGAAAGTACCACGACAGATAACTATATTTTGCGATAACGGAGATCAATAGTGCCAATGTGTAATTATTTGTGATCGGAATGTACTCAGAGAGATTCTATGGTTAAGAAAGGTAAGACGTGTGCTCGATATCGGTGGGATGGTTCGATACCAGGTACAGATAGACGCTAGACAGCAGTGAGGCTCCCACGATAATGCATGCATGCCGAGCACGCTTATCACCAGCCTCTGCGGGACATCCGCATCTGCCTCCAAGACAGGACAGAGCAATATCTTAACGCATGGTCAGTCTTCTATATAGTGACACTTCTTTCGGATAGTATCAACGACAAGCAACATCGTTATCTTTAGCAATTGAATGGCACTGTTATGTCTCACCAAACTGAAAAACACACAACTATGGTTTTCCAATCAATTAAAGTTGTCAATCTTACATAAGGAGACCTAAGTCGATTATGAGCAGTTATCAAGCTTCAACGAATCTCTTAATCTTCGTCAAGAACTATGCCCCGAAGAATCAATCATGACACGGGATGCCTCACAAGACAAGTTGTTTTCTCCATTGAAAATAGGGGAAATCACCCTGAGCCACAGAGTCATCATGGCGCCTTTGACCAGGTACAGAGCCACTAACGGAGTTCCAGGCGAGCTGATGAGAGAGTACTACACTCAAAGGGCAAGTGAAGGTGGATTGATCATTGCTGAGTCCACTGCCATCTCACCAACATGTGGAATTCATCCTAATAATCCAAGAATCGATACAGCAGAGTCAATTGAAGGCTGGCTAAAGCTGGTTGAATCTGTTCATGGGAAGAAATGCTATATCTTCGTCCAGCTAAACCACTATGGTAGAGCTGCTATTCGGGAGTACAACCAAGACAAACAACCACTCTCTAGCTACCCGTTGAAACTAAATGCCACAAGGCCATCTTCGTTTCCTTTGGAAGATTTGAAGTACGAGACCCCTAAGCAGATGGACGAGAATGATATTTATCAAGTGATCGAGGAATTTGTTTCTGCCTGTGATACAGCAATCAATAAGGTTGGTTTTGACGGCATTGAGTTGCATGGTGCCAATGGATACTTGATTGATCAGTTTTTGGAGGATAACATTAACCTACGTGAGGACAAGTATGGGGGAAACAACATTGTTAACAGATCCAGGTTTCCTCTGATGCTATTAGACTCAATTATAGCTAAGGTTGGAAATCCAAAGAAGATTGGTCTTAGACTGAGTCCATGGGACATATTTCAAGATTGTGATGATAGTGACCCTGTTGGACACTTCCAGTACGTCATCAATGAACTGGAGAAGAGAAACATTGCATACATCCATATAATTGAAGCAAGAAGTGATGCGAACGGAGGAAGAGAAATGGATTCTGCCAAAGCAGATATTATCGGTGAAGAATTGGAGAGGGGGCAATCAAGCATCAGCAGATTCCAACGTTTGAATGAATCAGTGGCGATTTTGTCAGCTGGCGGTTGGAACGGAACAAACTTCCAGAAGGTGATTGACAACAACGTTAACGTTGATGCATTAGTGTTCGGTAGGCATTTTCTCAGCAATCCTGATCTGCCTGAAAGGTTGAGAAGAGGTCTTTCTCTCAACGGTTACGATAGGTCAACCTTTTACACTAATTTAGAGCCGAAAGGATACATAGATTACCCGTTCTACTCTTGAAGATTGAATCTTTTGGGATTTCATAGTGTATATAGTGTATAATTCTAGTGGCAAAATGTAAAACTGATAAAAGATGGGGCTGTTCAACCCTGTAAAAGTATAGAAATAACAGTAGAAAAAGAAAAAAGAAAACATCGTCATGTCCACACTGCTGCCAAATCATAAACGTACATAATGATGATATTCATTAATAGTGATTCCAAATGTCATGTAAAAATGTTAATGTTTGTATACCAAAAGGGGACCCCCAATCAGGCACTATTTTGACTCAAAGTCTGTTTCATTTGGTATGCCTTCTTAGCCAACTGGGATTTATGGGAGCTCTCAGAGTCCCTCAAATGGCCTCTATCGTCCAATTCAACGGTACCAGCAGTCTCAAACAAGGAAACCTGGCCAACTAACAACCCCAGTGTGTCCAGCACTTGTGAAGGATCGCTCAAGTATGCCTTAGCAACAGTCTCCTTGTTGGCTGGACCCACAGTGACAGGATAAACTCCATAGGAGCCGAACTGATTGGTCAAGACATCTTTCTCCCTCCACTCCGACTCGATCCCGTTCAAAGTTTTAAACATATCTTCATCGGTGGTATCATCACCCAAACATAGTACGAAATCGGCGACATCTTTAACACTCCTTAATTCTTTGGAGACTGGATCAGAACACAACACCAACCTCTTCACGATCTCTCCTTTGTTGACGAACGATGGTCTGACTTCAATGTTGGCCTTTCCTGACATGACTTCGACATCGTAGTCCTCTAGTTTTTCAGCGAGCTCCTCTTTACACTTGGAAGCTTGGAATAGTCCCAATTCAGGATCAGCCTTTCTATAATGCCAAGTTAATGCAACCTTTTTCTTTTCTGTGAATGTGCCAGGGGTCTTCTCGCTGTATTTTTGGAAGATCTCTTCAACTATTGCTTGCCAGGACATGTCAAACCTTTCAGCAAGATTCAGCCAGCTATGATCGCCAACTTTCTTCATGAAGCATCCATGCTCGGCACTTAAGCCAATCTGTGGGAAATTTGAACCTATCCATTTCTCCAAAAACTCTTGGTCACGACCACTGATAATCCAAATTTCATTCTTTGGGTCCTGCGTGAGCTTTTGAAGCAGATTCTTCAACCTTGCCGATGGAATAGCAGCAGATGGATCCCTCACAATTGGAGTTAGTGTGCCATCATAGTCAAACATGAACAATCTATGCTTGGCAGTCTTGTAGTTGTTCAACAACGTTGGTTTATTCAGGTATGGAGTACCATGCTTGGCGTTGAGTTTACTCACAAATGCAAGTAGATTATCCAAGAAATGGTGTGTCCAATCCTGTGTCGTGTTCTTGCAGACAGATTTGTAAAGCTTGGCTTCCAACAAAGCCTTTGAATCCTCTGACATCAATAAACACTCATGAATTGTGTTTGAAACACCGACTGAATCCCATGGATTGACTTGGATAGAGTCCTGCAACACGGTTGTGGTACCACTGAACTCGGATAGGATCAATGGAGACTTTGACTCCTTCTGGCAAACAATGTATTCTAATGCAGTTGTGTTCATTCCGTCTCTGATGGATGTAATCAAACACAAATCTGCAATTCTAAGTAGCGCAAGGTATTCATCTTTGGCAATACGCATGTTGTAGTTTTGAACAGGTGTGTACTCTATAGAACCGTACTTACCGTTAATACTCGAAACCAACTCGTTAACTTTAGTCTCTAGTTTCGAACTGTGGTAGAACGGCTTGAATGAAACTTGAATCATCACCACTTTACCGATCCATTCAGGGTACATGTCCAAAAACATTTCAAACGCTTGCAATTTTTGAACAACACCTCTAACAAGATCCAACCTGTCTCTACCAATGATGATCTTCTTATCACCATTCAACTGCTTCAAAGTTGCAACTTTTTGCTCAACGCTTTCTGTAAACGCATCATGCTCATACTTTGCAACGTCAATACCCAGCGGGAACGTCACAACCTTCACCGTGGAAGAGTGAACATGGACCGAAGTTGGAGTCACTTCGTACTGTAACAACCTGGCACAGCAACTGATGAAATGTCTGGCAAACGAGTAACTTTGGAATCCAAGTTGATTTGCTCCGAGCAGACCATCCAACAAAAGTTTTCTTCTTGACAAGCATCTAAAATACTCTGAAGATGGAAAAGGAGCGTGCAAGAAATGACCAATGTTTGCCTCTGGTAACTCCATCCTCAAGATCTGGGGAAGCAAAAGCAAATAGTAGTCATGAATCCAGATGATATCACCCGGCTTGTAGATTGCCTTAACCTTAGCGGCATAAGCCTCGTTGAACTTGACATAGTCATACCACCACTGTGTCTCCTCCCTTCCATCACTAGGTTGGTTCTGCATGTAGTGAAAGATGGGCCAAATGACATTCTCTGCATATTTTCTCCATTTATTTTGGTCCTTTCTCAAGAGCCAGACGGGGTGCACATTTGGTGTTTTGTTTGACTTTCTGATCTTTTCGGTTAGTTTGACCTTATCGTTCTCGTCCAAGTATAACGGATCGTTTTCGATAGGCACCGATTTGGAGATGGAGTGAGGGATGGCCTCATCATATGAGTACAATTCACCCGTCCATGCAATCAAATGCGACTCCCACTCGGTCTCGTCGTTCAGAAATTGGTTGGAGGCATATAATGCCGAACTTCCCCTTAATGGTTTCACGTCCCATTCTCCTTCTTTTGTCTTGTAAATCTGGTTTGGCAATTGGGTGAAACAATTGAGGATTCTGCCACTGACACAGAAACTTTCATCGGCGTAGTCTGATGGTTTCACATGAGGCTTGGAGGCGATATTGCCAAGGCTGGAACTACGTGTTGTCGAACCGTCTGGGGTGCCATCTGAAAGAGTCATGGTTTTGTGAGTATTTGCTTCAATGCTGGTATGCCGTTTCTATCAAAAAGTGGGTGTGGCTGGTAGGGACGATATATATGATGTAAGATGAGGTGATAATAGAAGTGGGGACGGATGCTGTCTCTTAGATCTATTTAACACTTGTAGATTTATCAAGAAGAAGGAATTGAGGTGTGTATTATAGCAACCAGTCTAGTTTTAAGTGGTTCAGCTACTTGTGGATCGGAATGGGATTCATGGAAGACCAGAGAAGACTGGATAATGCCATGATAGTTTGAACCTAGGTCGAACGTTGGATATCGAGAAGGTGCAGCAGTGACAGTGACGTAGCATTGCCCATGGGGGGACGGATGAGCAGCACGCAAGATTGCTCTTTTTTGGGCTAAGTTAGGCGCGGAACACGCTCGCTCGCGTGGGTTTGGTGGGTGGGTGTGGGCTGACACTTTTGCACCGGTGAAGGAGCAAACCTGCATGAGGATGGCCTCAACAACAGCAACAGCAAGCGCAATAACAAGATACGGATCAACACTCAAATATCTGAGAGCCAGATCTGAGCAGCATTTCGGCCAATCATACAGGACAGGCAAACGATAACTTCGGAGCGCCTCAGGTGTACGAGCTTGGAAAATCGAGAGCCAAACTGGAGTCCACTATCGATTGGCGATGATAACGCAGTAGATTGAACGGCCTAACCTATTGTCGATTTACATGGGGTCCAGATATTGCCGGAAGTTCAGAACACTACAGATAATCAACAATATCGCATGCGTAGATGCAGGACAGGGGGAGTAAGGCCAGGAGTATTAGAATAACAGATGGAAAAAAACACACAATAGAGAAACAGTAGTAATAGTAACAATTGAAATAGTTGCTCGTTGAACAACGAAGAAGGGGATGGTGATGAATAAAGGAGAAAAAAATTCAAATGAATAAGAATGAGAAGTAATTATAATAGTGAAAATTATGCAAGGGAGAAATGTGTGAAGATAGATATTGTTACTAAATCGTCCACTTTCGAAAGGTTCTGCGGGACTGTAAACTCTTTGAATCTATCTTTCAACGTTTGGGGAGAAGCAGCATGTATGCAATGATGGAAATAAAAAGACACTTACAGACAAAATATAGGAAATATTGATTGCAACTTGTTAATACATCAGCATTAAGGTTATTGGTTGAATGAATGGATGGGTATGATGGAAGGGATAACGCAGGGAGAATCTCGAGGCAATATTTGATCAACGCTCTCTACTCAAGAACGAATACAAATCTTAGATCCTTCTTCGAGCCTCTTTGCATCGGCAGGCGTAACACTGATAGGCACTGCCTTGGTGGCAGCATCAACAGCAGCAGCAGTAGGAGTTGCTCCTGCAGCAGGAGCCTTTCTGTTCAAAGCCATGTGTGATTGCACCAAGTGACCAGCAGCAAGAGCAGCACCTAGTGACAACTCAGCTGCCAAGACAGCAGATGCAACGATCTTGGCCAACTGTCTAGCATTAGCACCAGGTTCTGTAGGATGAGGACCTTTAACACCTAGCAATTCCAACATTGCACTTTGGGGCTCCAAGACAGTGCCACCACCAATGGTACCAACCTCGATACATGGCATCGAGACAGAAATTTGTAGATCACCATTAGGAAGCTTGTTCATCAATGTGATACAGTTCGAACTTTCAACGTTCTGAGCTGGATCTTGACCGGTAGCCAAGTACACGGCAGTGACCAAGTTAGCCGCTTGAGCATTGAACCCACCAACGGATCCTGCCATAGCTGAACCAATCAAGTTTTTGGAAATGTTTAGTTGAACTAGAGCATCCACATCAGACTTTAGCACTTTCTCAACAACATCCTTAGGAACTCTAGCCTCTGCAACGACACTCTTACCACGCCCTTCGATCCAGTTGATAGCAGCGGGCTTCTTGTCGGTACAGTAGTTACCAGAGACAGAAATGACTTCCATATCGTAAAAGCCACATTCTTCAACCATGTATTTCAATGAATGTTCAACACCTTTGGAAATCATGTTCATTCCCATGGCATCACCGGTAGTAGTTTTGAATCTAATGAATAGCAAGGTACCAGCCATGGCCGTTTGGACATGCTGTAATCTTGCAAATCTAGAGGTGGAGTTGAAAGCAGACTTGATAATCTTTTGACCTTCGTCAGAATCCAACCATAGCTTGGCAGCACCGGTTCTTGCCAGACTTGGGAACGAGACACATGGACCTCTAGTCATACCATCGTTTGTTAAAACCGTCTGGACACCTCCACCCATGTTGATGGCCTTACAACCTCTCATTGTGGATGCAACAAGGCAACCTTCCGTTGTTGCCATTGGGATGTGGTAGGCAACGTCATCAATAACCATTGGTCCAGCAACACCAACAGGGAGTGGCATATAACCAATAACGTTCTCACAACAGGCTCCAAAGACTCTATCGTAGTCGTAATGTCTATATGGTAGACTGGAGCTGTTCAAGATTGGAGCATTGGCAAGTTTGGCAATGGCTCTTCTTCTAACCAAGACAGCACGGGTCTTGTCAACTAGTTGTCTTTCCAAGGCGTACAATGGTAGTCTTCCAGCGGTAACAAGTTCAACAACTTCCTCGTTTTCACACTGTTTGACATTTCCCGCCTTCATGATTTCAACTAGTTCTTCAATTGGACGGACTGAAATCGAAACTTCGGATTGGGTTTCGGAGTCGCTTGTGCTCAATTGATCATCGGTTGAAGCTTCTTCGACAATTTGACCAACTTTGAAATTGTCTGTACTGGAGTTCTCAGATCTCGGGATCACCGCTGGAGATGCAGCAGCTTTCTTTTCTGGCTGCTGCTTGTTCGACGATGCTGAGGAATCTGCCTGCTTGGTTAAGACGCGCTTCTTTTTGCTAGATTGGTGTGCGGTGGAGGTTGTAGATTTTGTAGACAACGATGATGCGTTAGAGTTGGTGGCAGATGTTGTTAGGTGAGTTCTTGTGACGTTCAACAAGTAGATGTTTATGGCAACGCTAATACCAGCGAGCACAAACAAAAACTTTCCAACTAAAGGATCAGATATAGCCTTTGAAAGTTTAACCAACACGTTGACAACCAGGTCTTCAACGGTAGTTAAAATGTCAACCTTTGCGTAAACCGTAGTTGGTAAGATTGTAACAACGGTTCCTTTTTTGCCAATTGGAATATTTGCTGAAACAGCCTTGGATAAGGTATGAGTAGCCGACGAAAAAAGGGATGAGGATTCATAGTCGGCAGAGTCATCGTATAACCAAGATGTACCTAGGGCAAACAGATGCAAACTCAAAAAGCCAACAATCATGGCAACTTTGAAAGTAAGAATGCTACTATCACGGTGGAAAATAGAAGTTCCTGATTCAGTTGCCGCGGCAACACTTTGGGCGACAGTTTCACTGATACCATCTTCTTCCAAGACTAGCTTCAATTCAATCTCCTTGTGAACCTTTTGGATTTGTGCTTTCAAAGACAAGATTGAAGCATAGAAAGTAAACGTAAACACCAAATCAACTAGAAGTATAACTGCCGATAGGATGCAAAAGTTGACAAGGCCAGTTAGATTGGGAGCAAGAACTGCACACAGCATGAACGAAACAACAATGATCAATTGGTCTCTAATCAATGGAATTGCGGTTTGAGTCTTGACAACGTCAGATATGATCAATGAAATGTCCTTCTTGTTACCAGAATTCAATGCTTTCAAGACAGGTGCAGTAAATGAAACTTTATGTTTGAATCCAATGGTGGCAACCAAAAATGGTAATCCTTCAGTCAATGAGATCAATGGCACCTTCAAATTTAACATTGTTGTAGTGATTGCTAGGGCAAACAAGAAGGAGAAAGTTGAAGAAAGCAAAGAACCAAATGCTAGCCAGAAGTTTGAACCAACTTTTTTCATTTCGAAGAAGAGTTGACAAAAGGTAATCCACATGGCACAGTATGCGACAGTGACCAGTATGATATCAAAAGGTTCGGCACCTTTTATGAGTCCAACAAATTTTGTGAATGTTGACTTCAAGTATTCGTAGTAACGACCAATCTTGTGGTTGTGTCTTAGCTTAAACTCAACACCGTCTTCGTTGGTCAAGTAGGTCAAGGGATCGAGGTTTTCGGTGGATGTTTGGTCGTAGTCAGTCAAACTACCGCTGATTGAATTATCGAAATCATAGATGAAGCTTTGACGGGTTGGCAATCTGGAATCTCCTAATCGTTTAAATTTGATTGGAGTTAGGGCCAAATGGTTGGCAGAAGGGTAGTTTGAAGGATCTTCAATTAGTGTCCATTTGTTGTAATCAAGAGATCCTGCAGGATGATAGAACGAGATTTCACCTTGTGATTGGTTTGTGGATAGAACGTAGTGATCGAATATTGATAGATAGGTGATTGATGCTATAAGGGCTGTTCCAATGATGACATGAATAGGTCTGTTTGCACAGACTCTGGATAGTAATGCAGCAAACTCTGATATGATGTTCGTCATGTTTTGATTATTTGATTGAAATGATTGAACGAAGGGATATATAAATAAATAAATAAAATGATGGAATAGATTGAATGGTGCTGGGCTGGGGGTATTGGAGGTATCTATAAACAATGAAACAGTTAGTGATCGAGAGGGTCAGATGGACAGACAGGTTGGGGAAGGATAAACTTACTCGGTTAGGAGCTAGGAGCTGAACGGTATTAAGGTTGAAGGAAGCTGGTGTTGTGCAATTACTCAAAGACCTTGATCAAATGAACGTTGTGGTAGTGAGTGGAACAAACAACAGGAATTTCTTTCGCTGTACAGTGGATGGTGGTGAAATGATGGGTTGACAAGTAGACAAGACAAGAGATTTCAAAACGGCAAGGCTCAGGTTTGACTGTACTTTGCAGTGATTGGGGGGTTGATCGAAGGTATCAGTCGAAGTTGAAAAATCCTACTAGACAGGAATCGATACTGATGTGCTGATTAATATGATGTCAAGAAGAAAGATTAAAACCGAACTCTCCAAGAAGAACAAGAGGGTCAAGTATTCAATCCAAAGTGGTCAAAAAAACAAAAAAAAGGTGAGTTTCCCTCTCTTTTAAGAAGTGTCTGTCTCTCTCTAACCCTAACATGGTGAAAATAAATTTTCCTACCCACTTTTTGCGCGTGCTGCCCCTGGCGGAGGGGGCCACATTCCCCCGGTGGGTTGCCGCTTACCGGGGGAATGTATTACTATTATATATAATATACGCGTCAACAGCCACGTTCACTCACTCACTCACTCACTCATTTGCTTACTTAGTGCTTCCATCCTCGTTCCCCCCATAAACCTCTGGCGCGTGTTGGAAGATGTCTATACGAGAGAGAGGAAGAGGAAGAAGGCTGCCATTTGAATAGCCTTTACTCATCATCCATCACACACTCACACACCCACACACAACCAGCAGCTCACTCTACTTCACTCAGACAGATATCGTTCTTATACATGAACATCAGCTACGCTTTGATGCCCCAAAAAACACCCAAGTATCAACACTGGTGACAAACCATCTTCACCCATACCCACCTCTTATCCAACTTTTGTACGCTCACCAGTACTTACTCACTACACTAACCCACTCTGCCATTATTTCAACTGTGCCACCACCACAGAGAGACCGTTCGTTATCAGATGTGTTTCTGTCGTCGAGTTGGACAGAGCACCACTCTTGAAAAGGACTTATCATGAGTTCAGCCCAACCTCCACATCACCCATCAATATTCACAAAAACAAACAAATAAACAAACAAACAAACAAACAAGCAATGGTTAAAGACGTCAAGCGTGCTGAATTGGTGAAACCGTAAGTACAAAACTACTCACCGCCCCCAGTCCAACCTCTTCCCCTTGGATGTATATTCATATATATATATATACTAACAAACCATCCATGGACAATCATCCTCTCACTCATTCAGGTACATCCACACTGCACTAGCTGTGAAGAACCCAGCCACAAACTTTGTCTCTCAGAACATGCCAATGGCAGCCATGTTCATGAGAAACAAGCCAATGGCATGGGCATGCATGTTCTTGGCCCTACAGACATACTTGAATGCACCTTTGATTCAAGCAAAAGATGACGATTCTCAACCTCCATTCCTACGTCTGGTGATGGCTGTCGTTGCCATTGGTGCCAGTTATCTTGACTTGCTCTTCCCTAACAAAGCTGCTGCTGCTGCCGCCGCTAAGAAGGCTGCTGCTGCTGTTGCCGATGCTACAGCAAGTGCTTGAAACAAACTCCTTCCAATTCCAAATCTTTTTGGAACCATTCTCTTTCTCCAATTTTTTGTATTCACTTCACTTCGTGTCACTCTCGTCATCCCAGTGCCAGAGTTTTATTGCTATTCAATTAATCATAAAAGCCCAACAGCTAGCTGTATTTTTACAAACAAAAAACTAAAAAACACACACATCACTAATAAATACTTCCCCTTCTATTGACGTAACGCCCCTTGTTTCTTAAGCAACGGGTGTCCCGGTTTGACTGACACCATTAGACTCACTATCAACATCGGTCCCATTGCCGTTAGTCCCCTCAAGTTTCCTCTTCTTAGCTTTGTTTCTAACGAGCGGTAAAACTTTGGGCTTTCTCTTCAACTTGGTTATCAAATTATGGTCAAATTTGGAATGACAGGTCGGACACTTCTCATCATGAGGTGTTAAACTCAAAATGCACAAACACACAGAACAGACGTACCCTATATCTATCACCTTGTGCGTTATGAAACAAGAGGCACGGAAATCGATGGATGAGTTTGTCGGAAGCACAATGATTGGTCGAAGCATTGGATCTATGAATAGTGCCGTTGCAAGGTACTGTACCAAACCTTCCGGTTGTGTGATGCGAATATATACACCGTTGGTAGCATCTGAAGCCTGTTGTAAAAATGTAGAGTTGGAATTGAGTTTGCATACATCAACAGAAACTTTCATCTTTTGAGCGGCAAAGATCGAATTCATGATCGAGATGTATGGAAGCGTCGAATCATCACTTACACTGATTATCAAAATTCTTGACTTTAGATTAGACTGAGCTTCAGAGATTTGTAATTTGTTGATATAACTCAATGCCATTGATAACGCACCCGACAATGTTCCCTTAACATGCGACTTTTGAAGCTCACTTTCGTTGATGAAGTTTCTCAGATTGTCTGGCGTTGAAAGTAACAACTCGTTCAACTCTTCCAAGACCGAACTATCTATGATTCTAAACTGTCTGTACATACCGGATGACACCAACAACTCCTTGCTCCTCTGCTTCCTCTTCCGTCTTTCTGTATTACCACTAGCCGCTGCTGGAACATCGTCAGACTCGGTGTGGTCATCAGGCTTTGGATATATCAGTCTTGCTCCATCGCTAAAACTGTTTGCCGAATATAGCGCAACCTTGTTGGAACTGTTCAATGCCAAATGAGAATTGAGCATTACAATCAAGGCGGTCGTGACTTTTTTCAAATTCGTTGTGCCCTCATCCGACAACTTTTTCCATTCGAGTAGGTTTATATCAAGGATCACCGTTAGCAGAGAAGGTGTCTCGTCTGCCAGTCTCTGCGACGACACATTCTGGGTGTCTGCAAAAGCACGATCAGCGATTGCATCCATGTTAATATTGGGTATCGACGATGTATTGACGTTTCTTGGCTGCCTCTCTATAACGAGGACTAACAACATGATATCCCCAACTGATATACGCTAACAATGGATCCCATCTAAACTAGCTGCTGTTGCCCTTTTGGAATCGGAGTACAATCCTGGACAGGACAGCCCCCCTCTTGCACTCCAAATATCAGGCTGTGCACAGTGTGGAAAATAAAAATCTTGTATAATACTTTTCAACTGCTTTTTACTCCCGCTAAACCAAGCACACCAGCAGATTCTAGTAAGTTCGATGATGCTTGCCAGTAAGGCCTGTCTATAATTTCAAGGTTGATTAAAAGAACAAAACATTCCCTAATACAGGTTTGGATCAAAGTTCAAGTTTGAAATTCATTGAACATTTTAATTCCTTCAAAATAGCAAAAGATTTACACATAGCAAACACCCACCTTTCATACAAAAAAATGGAAAAGTTATTACAATGGTCAACGGCAAACCAAACCGGTGATGCAGAAGCTATCCAAAAGGCAGGTACACCAGATGCCAAATTACTATCCCAACTATTCGAACAACAAGTTGACGAACCAACACTAATGAAACAAAACATGTCGGTGATCACACACCCAGAAGCTGAACTCTCCAACAAACTAACCGCATTCGACAACTTTGAAATGTTGATTGAAAACCTGGACAATGCAAACAACATCGAGAACCTCAACCTTTGGACCCCACTCCTCTCAATGTTAGACTCAACAAACAACGTGGAACTAATCACGATGGCATGCTCATGCATAGGAACGGCAGTCCAGAACAATCCAACCTGTCAAGACTCCTTCCTAAAACACGCAACAGATGCCGAAAAGCACGGTCTAAAGCGACTCATCGAATTAGCATCGGATCTATCAGGTGCCATGCCACAGACACAACTGAAGGCACTATATGCCCTCTCTAGCACGATAAGGCATCATGAAATGGCATACGAGGCATTTACTCAACTGCATGGATGGTCAGTCATTTCTCCAATCTTGAGAGATACAAACGCAACGGATAAACTTAAACTTAGGGTGTTGAGCTTGTTGAACGCCTTGCTTTCGACAAACGTCACAGATGAAAAGTTGAAGCTTGTGCATGATGATGAAGTTGTGAAGAGTATGCTTGGATTGTTATTACAGAGTGAGAGTATCAGCTGTGTTGACATGGCGTTGAATTTGCTTACTGGATTGATCTCCAACAAGTACAAGTTTGACGAGGAGGAGTTGAAGTTGATCCAGGATAGTCTCAAAAGGTTGGAAAGAATGAAAGACCAAGTGAACGAGGATGATGTGCAAGTTTTAAAGTCAGTGGTCGTTTAATTATTACAATCTGAGAGGTAAAGGGTTTGGAAAACTGGGAAGAATTGAAGATTCAAAAACTAGACGAGATTTTCAGCTTCTTCCCTGTTTATACCCACTGCTAGCTATCTCTTAATTGAAACGCTATTCAATAATCCCTATGTATACATACTAACATTTAACCTGAACATACAATGTTTATCATTGGTTAAAAAAATGTCAATATAGATCCTTTGCTAAGATTGCCTATATAAAATCATTGAGGAGCAAGAAATAGATGAGATGAGATGGCACTGGATTCATTCCTACATGATTTACAATGGAACTGCGTTTTGGTCAAATGTGCACTCTATTGTGTAGAGCGGTAGAACATAATGGATATTTAAGGTTAAGACAGCTGCTGATCCACATCAGAGCTTATATAATCACTCGTTCAATATAGCATCAGCGTCATCGGCCATGAAGCATTTTTTCAAATTTTGTTCAACATCCGCTCTAATGTCAATGCTTGAGCCTGTGGATAAAGCACCGTAAAGCTCAAGAAAACTTCCATGCTGATCGTACAACTTTTTCGCAGAAGAGTCAACAATATATTTAAACTGTTTCAAAGAGTGTAGATAGCTCTCTTTGGCATCTTGGCCTGACTTGATGGTGCCAATTGTAGCAAACTCTATATTTCGTTCCAATGGATCGTGGTATTTGCTTGCAATCGTGTAGGAAAATGATTTCAGCCATTCAATCAACTCTCGTAAGCCTTTCAATGGAAATATGTGGACATCATGGAATACTTCTAGCTCGACAAGTTTCGTTTGGTAGACATCCAACGATACAACAGTTTGTAAATCTGCAACTTTTCTCTTTCTTGATTTCGCAGCACTGGTATCGGCATTGTTGTCGATTTCCATTTCTTTCATCACATCTGAAACAAACCTACGGTTGCTTTGAGTCTTCAACTGTTGAAGAAATTGATCATGACCATTGATCATAAGGATGATCTTGTTGTCTGGACTTTTATTTCTCAAGGAGGAAAGAGCATTGTCAACCGAATCATCTGCAATCTTGCTGGCGAGCTCAGACGCTTCATAATACAAAACTGAGGTATTCTCACTGCTGACAATCGTTTGTTCTAAGGGAATAAAGGCGCACTTGTCTTGATGATAGAGAGAGTCAACCATTCTTTTGAACTCGATTGTTGGATGCGGATTGAACGATCTGTCAAGGTTGACTGGCTTGAGAAGGAACTCCAAGTCGTCATTAAGATCTTTCAATCTGTTCAACAGCTCATCCTGAACAGTCACCAATATCGACGCCATAAACTCGTCCTTGGTACGACTCACCCTGTTGACTTCTTTTAGCTTCAGGGGATTTCCCATTCTTGCAAGTTCCAACATTGAATCCAAATCGGCATTAGAATGTGACATGTTGTTTGTCTGCTTATTCAATACCGGGATGGTCTTTGGCAAACTAGAGCTCGACAACGAAGCGGTGCGGGATGATGAAGTTGCGTATGTTGTACATGAAGCGCTGGGGTTTGAGGCCGTATTCGATGATGATGATGATGATGATGATGATGATGTTGTTGTTGGTAATATCGACATTCGTGTCGAAGGTCTTGGGGTAGGGCGAGAATCTGCGGAAAGATCGAGGAAGCCAGTGACAACTATTTTACTGTTGGAAGTTTCATCTTCTGCCTCCTCGTCTGTTCCAAAGACCGAGGATGATTGCGACAATTTCAAATGCAATTGACGATGTTTGGTCACTGACGAAGCGCTAGTTTGAAGAAACTTTTTCGGATTGATGATGTCGACTGCCCTTTTGACGGATGACTTAGAGTGCTTCATTCCTTCATATTTTCTTTGTTGTGAGCTGCTAATTGAAAAATCTGAAACAAATGAGGTGTCCGCGTCTTCAATTGTTTCTGTGTTTCTGACAATGTTTTCCTCGTTTTCATTAAGATACTCATAGTTGGACAAGTCAATGATTTCAACATCACCATTTTTGCCTTCGGCTTCCACTGCTCTTAGAGCGCTACAGTTTGATGCTGTAATTCTGTTCTTTAATCCTAAAATGCTGTCTAGATCATCCCAATTGTCATCATCTTTGAATAGCGGTGGAGTCAAACTGTTAGGCTCATCTCGAGTTGATGGCCTATTGACTTCAGGAGAGGACGATAAATGTGATACAGCACCAGGGGACGACAAAATTTCTATAAATTCGGGAATTCGTGAAGCTTTTTCCGATGCACGCTTAGGAGATTCTCGAGCTTTCAAATGGTGGAGAGTAGTCATAGCATGCTGAAGGCTACCCATGAGGCGTGACCTTTTGGAAGGATGTCCCGATTTGTTGGAAGGAAAAGATGGGAGTTGATGTGAATCATGGGCCCTTCTTGTTGGCGTAGAACCAGTACAGGTTAATTTTGGAGAGAATGTTGTGGGACTACTCGGATAAAACAATGGTTCTTGAGCAGATGGAATTACCACAAGATCGCCATTTGTCTTATCATCCTTTCCACATGGAGAAGAGGGCAGTTGCGGTTCTTGGCATGGTTTTTTTGGTATCGATGATGAAGATGATGATGATAATATTTGAATGGAGGATCTTTTTGAAGGGATAGCATGAGTGGATGATATTACAGTGGGTCTTTTGTGCTGTGCTTGAGATAAGGGAGATGAGGGCAACAAGCTTGTGTCATCCTCAAGCTCGATGATTTCTATATCATCTAGCATATTAGCATCTCGCTCTAGAGCGATATCCGAAGAACAGAATTGGATTTGGGATGGTCTATAGGTATAGTGATGAGAGTTGAAGAAAGTCACCAATATAAAAGAAAACAATAGTGAATAAGAAGGCTACACGAAAAAGAGGGCATATACTACGCAGGAGTGTCTGTCTACTGGATGGGAAGTGGGCTTTGTATTCAATGAATGACGTAGTATCTTACGTGTCTTTAATATTTCATTTTATTGCTTACGTCATAAATTATTTAGAGGAGAAAGGGCACAGCCTCATAAAAGCAATGAAAAACTCTCTATTTTTCTATTTCCCAATTGGGAAATGCAATTGTCCAAAGAGTGTCTTTCCCAAAACAGCACATGATGATCATTGATTTGACTGCTACATATAGAATGAAGGGTTTATAAACAAGCACCAACAATACAACAATGTTACAATTAATTTTATTGGATGTCTTGGTAATACGCAATCAAATGGTTTTTTCTAGACTGTATTCAACGGTCAAAAAAACAACCATTGTACAAGCAAAAGCAAAGCAAAGAAAGACTGGAGAACCAACTGCCCTAAAATGCTCTAAATGACGGATGTTTATAATTATCCTCATGCATGCTCCTCCACCGCCAGAAAACAATGGAGCCTCTGACGGTGTAAACAGCAAACAATTTCATTTCACCTTTTAGGTCACTATGCCATCCTTGTCATTCTTTCCTATGCTTCTTTCTTTCTTTCTTTTCGAACCCTTTTCCATCTTCATCTCCATCTCCATATCTATCTCACTTCCTCTCTGATTGTTTCTATTATATAAATATTTTATTTTGTATCATTTGATCAATTCCATCTTCGGCTCTCTCTAACAACAACTTTGCTCAATCGTTTAGAAAGCATCACCTGTCAAGAGATTTAATTACTATCTATAACTACAACAAACAACAACAACGAGAATACTATAATTCATTGCTAAGTTTAGTTTTTTGCTTCTCTCACTCTTTTTCGCAGACACACTCAAACAATCTTTCACTGACATCCTCAACTGTTTGCTTTTCCTTGAAAACAGCACAAATCAAACTCTCACTAATCACCACATTACATTCAAATTTAAGAAATGTTTTTAACAGTTGTGAACAGACTTCTTACGCTGCTTCTATTGGCTGGTACTGTCGTCCTGTTGTTGTTCATCGTCTTCTCGGGAACAGTGACATCCTTCCCATTCGACAAGTTCTACTGGCTTCAAGCTGACACAAGCTCAATCTCCGGCGCTGGTGATGTTTCAAGATGGACATTCTGGGGTGTCTGCAACCCTACCAGTATTGATGCCTCCACCAACGGTAACTGTGGTTCTCTTGCTCCAGACTATCCTCTCTCTCCATATGACAACTTTGGTAACTCCACCGCTCTACCTCAAGACTTTGTCACAAACAGAGATACTTACTTTTACCTATCAAGGTTCTCCTTCCCATTGATCCTAATCTCTCTAGTCTTTGCAGGTGTCTCCTTCATTTGTGCCGTCTTCTCATACTGCTGGCTGTCAATGAGGCACGTTCTATCCTTCTTCGTCGTCCTAGGCTTGATCACGATCATGGCTGGTGTCGCCTGTCAAACAGCAGTCACAGTCATGGCAAGAAACCAATTCAAAGATGCAGGTTACAGTACCAAATTGGGCGCCACTATGCTAGGTCTAGCATGGGCTTCCGTCGCCTGCTTTATCTTGATCTTCTTCTTGTGCTGCTGCTCGACAATGCATTCCGCATACAAGATTCACAAGCAGCATGCAAACTCGCAAAAGGAACTGGACCAATCTGAGATGACTCAGGCCGGTGGTGCTCCTCTTGTCCCAGTCGGAGCAGGTGCTGGTACCAGTGGTGCCAACAATGATGAGTTTGTTCAGAACCAAGGCACCCTACCTTCCAACGAAGGCGGCATCAGATTCTTCAAGATCAAGAGAACGCAAAAGGTTGGCGATGAAGAATCCATTTGAATTATCTGCCCTCAAGTTTTGCTTGATTGATACCCTCCACAGCTGGATACTCTTGGTTCTTTTTCTCCAAATTGTTCAATCTCCTTTAAAAATCTGTGGGAGATTAATTTGATTAATTTGGTTTTGAAGTTAGTTGCTGTTTTTTTGTTACTATTATTATTGTTACTCTGAGGTGGTGATTTTACATGAGTTCCTGTTTTCTCATATTCCCCACTGATTCATTACCTTTACTTTTCCTTACTTTTCTTAGTCTGATGATATATTCAAACCTGCTGATTTTTACTTTTTTGTTTACCACCACCAAGTTTTTTTTCCTCCACTTCCTGTTCTTTATTGTTCTGCTTTTATTTTTCGATTATCGTTTCCAATAACTACAAAGTCCAAAAGAACCCATCGAGCCTCAAGGTTGGTTCTGTTTTTCTGCTTCTTCTTTGGCGTTATGGTGCGATATATCTTTTTCCTTCGTTCGTTATCCATAATCTACTCCTTAGACTCATGGTGTTTTTTTTTTGTTTTTAACTATCTAATAAGAATTTAATGTTTTTTCTGACAAAAGAACTATTTTCTGGCACACATTTCTGGTTCTGAGATTTGATAAACAGTTAATGTAGCTCAAAACGCTTTAACCAATATTTCATGGACAACCCCTAAGCATAAGCAATGAAGCTCGCAATTCTCTTCATCGTCAGTCGCAGCTCCGAGCAACACTTCAACCAACTTTTCAATCTTTTGCTTAGAAACCTCATTGGAGAAAAACTCAGCATCTACAACAAATTTCACATCTAATAGGAGGGAATAAACATAACTGAAAGCGTCATCTTGAGAAAGCCAGCCAAAACAACCACCTCTAAGCTTGGCTTCACTCAGGTACTCGACCACTTCAGACATCTGGCTATCGATACGCGTTAGGTATGAGGAACAAACTTCTATTGATGGTTCAATGGCCTTTAGCAATCTCAACAGCTGGAGCTTCCTATCAATGGAGTTTCTGTAAAAGTTCTGATCTTCAATGGTAAACAACAATGTATCATGTACGAACAAGTCTTTGAAGGCAGGCTCTTGACCAACTGGATCCAACACCCCAAAGAGATCGCCAAAAATAATTGAACTCACTGACTCTGCTGATAGTTCCAACGACAACAGTTTCAAGCTGGCAATAAAATGCTGCACCATCAATGACTCCGCTTCTATTGGGATCACAGTCCTTTCATATCCCAAACGATTGGACACATATGAGGAAGCAATAAGACGGATCTCGTCATCATCATCAGATAGATAATTAAAAATCAAAGCAAGTATTCTGAGAGATGTTTCAGTTTCCTTTGCAAACGGAGCTTCTTCATGCCGAAAGACAGCATCAAATGCAATCAGGGACCTCAAACATGCGATACGGATAGTAAACTCTGCATCATCATTGTATAGATTTTTGATGGTTGCAAACCAAATACTGAAATAAGTTGTTGCATCGCGATCACCCTCGACTGCTGCTTGGGCCCTCATTTTGCTCCTCTGGTACATGCCAATCAAAGAGCCTAACGACTCTAGCGAACTGCACTTCATCTCACTATTATTCCCATTGCTGGATTCAATAAACTTAGTCAACGTTTGGATCCTACTCAAGAGTTCCTCCGTTGTGTATGCTAGGTCAGCACTGGCAACAGACAAACTTCTTAGCAGCCTCAAACTCTTACACTTGATAAATCGCCAACACTTCTGCGAAAGAACGAGATCCCACACATCGGTAATTAGCAGTTTCTTCACTGAGCTAGGTAGAGCATCGACGTGTTGTTCGCAAAATTGAACCGTTGAAATCTGCACTTCGGAATACGATGAGTGGAGCGATAGTTCAATCAAGTCCTGCAAATTCTCCCAATCGTTGAAGTCTAGATATTTGTTCAACAGGATCAGGTTGCACCTCTGCAAAGCTAGCTGCTTGGATCCATCCAGCTGCTCGCCTACTTCATGGTTCGCAAGGAACCAGTTTCCTAGGCGATTGCAGTCGTCCATCTCGAGTTGACCGCACACAAGTTGAAGCAAGTTAAAGTAGGCAAGCTGGATGGAAAAACATTGGATACGGAGCGCCATTGACAAATTTCTCCTGATAAGGCCAGCAACTTCACCAGACACATCGCCTGCATCATCCCTAGCTTTAAACCTAGCGATCAATTCATTCAAAGCTAAGATTGATCCATGCATTTTGTTCATTGAAGCGGTAGGTTCACAGATATTTTCAATCAACTTTTCAAACTCAGCAACGAAGCACAGCTGGGTCACAGTAGATGGAAAAGCCCTCGATGCAACCTCTCTAACTTTCCAATTCTTATTCTCCAAAAACTTCAAGATCATTGGTTTGAATTCGTTAAGCTCATCGTCATAGCCAGAAATACTTTCCAGTCGACTCAAAGCAGTCAATATTGGAAAAATCTTCTCGATATCTTCCCTGAGCAACTCGCGATCACCCAAGGCCAACGATTTATAGCTGTCATCAATGTTGTTGAACAACACAGACTTGATCGTCTTAAATTTCGTGAAAAATAACCTTGCAGAGATGTTTGTTGGTCGATTGTTACCCTTTGCCACTCTCGTGCCGAAAAGCCTATTCTGCAAAGCTGTGAACAGCATGACGGCACAATTTCTGATGGCCCAGACCGGAGATCCAAACGAGTTCAATGTAACCTCTAATGCTTGATCGACATAATCTATGGATATATCTGACAATGTAGAGTCAATAAATATGATCTTGATACAGTTGAATGCGTTCACCTGTGGAAGATCAGTCTTTTTTTCCAAAGCCTGCTTTTTGATAGGTAGCCTTGCAATTTCGAGAAGTTTGCTCAACGTGCTTCCAAACAACGATGGCGAAGAGCTCAGTATCGCCGTTATCAAGAAAGGAATACCTGCTGATCTTCTGGTGATAAACTGTGCTCTAGTTTGGACTATTGAAATGTTATACTCTAGCCATTCCTCCAACTTTGTCTTCAATGTTGGTGTTCTGAGGCATCGTTTGCAACAGGATGTAAACGTAGGATACACAGAATGAAATGCACCTCTATGTCTAACGGTTGATAGTTGCTCACAGAGAGTATCTCCAATTTCCAAAATAGTGTCATCCGAAAGCGGGAACCTATCAATCAATTCCTTCACCAGGTGTGTCGACTCTTTCAACGACCGCCAAGAGTAACTCGAAATCACATGTGTTCCCATGCCGTACTTCTTTTCTAACTCGGCATTATACGTAGCTTCAAGACAGTCGGGCACGCTCCCTTCGGGAGATTCGTTTTGCAAAAACTCCATAACTAGTTGCCAAACATCGGATGAATATCCAACAATCCTGGTGATAACAACGTCAATATTGTAGAATTTATCGATTTGCATCACCTCGAAAACAAACTTCAAAGCAGCAAAGTATCCATGAATGTTAGACTCGTAACAAGCAGTGGTGATATCTGCCTTTGCATCCATTAGACCCTCGTCTAACTTAGCGAGTAATATATCTATTATTCTCTGACAGTTCTGTAACATATTCTTTGTCTGGTAATAACCAAACAAAAATTGGAAAAATCTAGCACCAGAATCTATGCTTCTTCCTTTCATGTTATTCAATAATAGCATACACCTTTGAGTAACCAGATCCAAATCAACAAATGTTTCAATTGTGATGGGCGACATGGATAGAAAAAGGATTGATTCATGTCTGATATCTTCAAAATGATCAGCAATGTTATCAATCAGCAGCCCAACAAAGGTTTCATTATAAATGTCAATGTGAAATGGATAATCGATACTTTTATACTTATCATGATATTTTTTGTCAACCCTTGAATCAAGTCCGGAAGCAATTAGTCCAAATAATGTGCCATGGGCAAATGCCTTTCTCTGGTACGAGGAGCCAGGACGTAGATTGAACAGAAGAATTGAGATCAAGTCCTCTAGGAACCGTCTAGCTTGAGAAACCTGTTCCTCTTTGATCCGGATCTCAGTCTCAAACCTTCCTTTGTTTTTGATGGCCAGCTTTTTAGCATCTCGATCCAAGGCATAGCTTGAGTCCCTAACCCTAATGATAAATGTTTTCAAAAGAGCGAGTAACTCACCTCTTGTTTCCAAATCAGTCTCAACCAGCAACATATCAAGAGATTTGAAGACAAGACGATAAACGTATGGTTTGATTGGCTGCGCACCTTTAGGCGCCGACACAAGTAGTGAAAATGCACTTTTTCGAAAAGCTTCATTCTCCTCAACTAACAAGTCTTCAAGCATTTTCATAGGCAAAAACTGTTCGCTTCCAGAATCGTCATTCTCGTTAAATGGTTCAACTATTATTGCTAAATTCTGAGCAATCTTGAGACATCCCAGCAGTATCCGTGTCTCTGACTTGATCAGGCGGATAAAATTTCTAGTTGCCACTGGTGATATTTTGAACAAGTTGGGCAACAGGTACAGCTCCATCTGTCGTCTCAATCTGTCATCTTTCAAGCATCGTAACACGGCATCTTGCCAGATCAGCAGCCAAGTGTCATCATCCTTTGTATCATTCCTCTGATAGATGTTTCGAAGTAAACGATTGATTGCTTTTCCAATACTGACAGCCAATGCATTTCCCCATATCAACTGCAAGGCATCAAAGATAAAGTTTGGTTTCACGCTGAGTACAAATGTAGCAGGTGTGATTTCCCTGCAGATATTCTCAACCACGAAATATTTGACTCGCATTGAGTAGGGAACTTCAAGGATTCTCGTCAGCCAGTTCTTGTACAGTGTCTCCCTAGTGTCTGAATCCAGGGTTGCATTGAGGAACAGGACAATCTTTGTGAACAGATCCTTTAGGGCATTGGCAAAAGGTGAGCCTGTTTCGTTCCAGTTGCCTATAATGAAGCCGTATGTCTCATTCGTCTTTTCAATGGTGAGCAGATTGTTAAGTTGAGCGGTGACAACCTTGTCTGTACCAATTGCCTGGCTTGACCTCACAAGCCAGATAGAGAGTGTCTGGCAGGCCAGAGCGTTGTAGTTGGTGCTTGAGCCAATGGTCGACCTATCGTGCAATAAAGATTGAACAAGAGAATAAAAACATTTGTCCAAAAACAGGATCTTGGACGTTTTGGGGTCAATGTAGCATTTGTTATTGACAAGATGAGTCTTTAGCAAGGATAGATCATCTAGCGATAGGGAGTCATGTTCAAGCCAAGCCGATAGCACATCTTTCTCGTTTGTAAGTCCTCGCATGTCTTGGCAGCAAGGCAGCTTGGGTATATGCTAGCTTAAAAGAATTATAGTTAATATTTGTGCCTTCCAGAGAAGAAGCAACTGTAAAAGAAACTGGAGAAAAAGAGGGTCCACTGTCAAAAAAAAGAGACCAAGCAAGCGATTGTGGAAAGAGGTGAAAAGTGAAAAATCAAAGATATATAAACATGTTATCACGTGCTGTAACTCACGTGATACCCCTACTCGCGTGCGAGGCCATTATCAACCGTCTCTTTTCTTTTACCTGTTACTTACTCTATGTGTTCATTCCATACACCGTACACACAAACTTATGAATCGTATCACCGTGTTCCTGTTAATCTTGACGTGTAGTTTCTCCTTCAATGGCACATCCAGCACCATTAAGGCTAAGTACCAAAACAGTCACTCTTTTATAGTCTTAGCCGTCGTGTTAGAGAGAACAGTCAGAGAACTAGCGCTCGTTTCAGATTCAAGACTTCCAAATCCAGATCCAGGCAGGCTATTATTAGATCGCATTCTCATTTTCAAAACTACAGAATTTCACGTATCGATCAGGACGCTTCCACTCATCATTTTCTTGTTTGATTCCATTCTCACCACATACAAACATTATCATAAAGACCCTTCGGAAAAATACATTCAACAGCAGCACACAGAAATGGAAGAAAAATACATTGGGTTATCACTAGCCATAAGTTCATCTTTGGCAATTGGTGCTTCCTTCGTCCTCACAAAGAAAGGTTTACAGAGCGATGGAACAGGAGGTGAATCATACTCATACTTGAAAAACCCAGTGTGGATCTTGGGAACATCTCTAATGGCAATAGGTGAAATCGCCAACTTTGCAGCATACACTTTCGCCCCACCAATATTGGTGACACCACTCGGTGCTCTGTCCGTCATCATTGGTGCCGTGTTTGCTTCCTTCTTCCTCAAGGAGGAACTAGGAACGTTGGGTAAGATGGGTTGTGCAATATGCCTATTAGGCTCTGTTATCATTGTCCTTCATGCCCCAGCAGACAAGGAGGTTGAAACGATCGATGAGATTCTAACGTATGCAGAACAACCGGCATTTTTAATGTACGTCTTCCTCGTTGCCGTGTACTCCTTTTTCATGATCTACAAGATTGTTCCAAAATACGGCAACAAGAACCCAATGATCTACATTTCTATCTGCTCACTGGTTGGTTCGATCTCCGTCTGTGCCATCAAGGCATTTGGTATCGCGTTGAAACTAACACTTGGCGGAAACAACCAATTCACACACCCATCGACGTATCTATTCATCATCACTGTCGTCATCTGTATACTGACTCAGATGAACTACTTTAACAAAGCCCTAGCTCAATTCGAAACGTCTATAGTGAATCCATTGTACTACGTTACCTTCACAACGGCAACGCTATGTGCATCGTTCATTCTCTTTAGAGGCTTCAACACAACATCCTCGGTGAACATCATCTCGTTGATATGTGGCTTTTTGATCATCTTCAGTGGTGTTTATCTATTGGACATCTCCAGAAAGAGTCCTGAAAATGATGAGGATCTATTTGGTACAAACAAGGATGGTCTAGGTGACATTCCTTTGAACTCTGAAATTTCAGCCTTCCAGTTCAGAAGATCAATGCAGATGGCCAGGCCAAACCATGGTGAAGTTGCATTCCAGAATTCGGCTGCCAACGAGGACGAGATACAACGTCTAAGAAGAAGGTCGGACAGTTTTGAGTTGAACTGAACGGATGTCCTTCTTCCTTTTGTGCCACTCACGTATTTTTTTATTCCTTTCCTTTTCTTTAGAAATCTCCGCATCAACTATATACTATACTTGTGTTTTGCTTCCCATCTGTCTCTGTGTTTTTTTACTAAGTATCTGATTTTTACAATGCTTTTCAACTGTTGTTCGTTTTCTTCCACATCTGTTAGTTTTTCTATCTTCCCTAAATTTGATTTCTTCTATATTCCATTACAATGTTTATGCCTTCAAAACCCTTCATGTAAAAGTAACGTCAATTACATATATAGTGATGTATTATGAGCAAACGAAAATTATGTGGCAAAAGAAGATGGCAGGGATAAGAAACCATTCATCTAAAACCCCCAACATCAGCGGAAAGGAAGGAAGGAGGGAATGAAAAATAATAAAACATAAAGCACAGACTCACAAACGAGTTTCATGCAATGGGGGCGATGACAAATGTCAAAGCCACTAGATATCATCAATATCCAACTCACCATCTTCTTCTTCCTCATCTGAATCAGCACCAAACTCAAAGTTGGCATCTTCTTCCTCGTCACCACCAAACGTATCCGTTTGGTTAATCTTGGCCGTCTCAGGCAATTCACCTTGGGATATCAAGGTCCTAGCTTCATCGGAGTTATACTTATGAACAACATCACATTGATCATCCTGGAAGTCTCTTAGAGCAACGAGGATGATATCACCCTGTGCCATCCAAACCTTCTTTCTGAGCTTACCTCTGATATGTGCGATTCTCTTGGTGCCGTCAAAACAGGAAGCCTCGACTCTACCGTTACCCAACATCTTGGAAATTTGGGCATACTCTTGGAACTCCTCCTTGTAGATGAGTTCTCTCTTTTGGGAGGTGTTCTCGTTCTTACCTCTTCTTCTATTCTTACCACCTTTACCTTTAACCTTGTTAGCCATCTCGATAGTATCTATAAACTTGTAAGAGTATGGGTTTCTCTAGTTTGGTTCAGTCAAATGCTCTCTTGATTCAAGAATTGGTGGATGAGAGTTATCAATCTTCAAAAGCTAATGATAGTAATGTCACTCAGTTGTTGGTTGGTGATCGATCGTTAGACTAACTAGAGGGGTGACTGATGATCATTCGATACGTCATCGTGTATGTGGGTGCGTTCGTATCACGATTGCTTGCAAGCTAGCCAGCCAAACCGAAAAACAACTAACTGACCGAATACAGAGAGTGAGTGGTTTGCGTTTTATCACCAGCTGAAAAATTTTAGAGCAAAAAAACGGGCAAGAAATTGGGCAATGGCACACGACCACATATTTGCTCTGTACTACCGACGCATCTTTAAAAGAGTCGATCGACTCCATCTAACCTACTGAGTAAATTCCCATCTCAACTACGAGAGAGTATAGATAGACATGTCTTTCCAGTTCCAGTATACCATTGTATATATCTCATCTCTATCTTTCTTTATTTCAGTCCTGAATCCAGCCACCGCCGCCTTCAATCACCTTCAATCACTTCAGTATGGATTCCTTTGAGGCAAGGATATACTTGACCAAGCAGATCTCCTCTTTGACAGCTTCGAAGCAGGCAGCCCAAGACTGTTCAAAGTTCCTGCTGAAAAATAGAGAACTACAGGATGATCTCTACTCGGTGATACTAGAGAGGTTGGATAGTGTCGATCTCAACACCAGAGTGAACATATTTCAGCTATTGGAAGAGCTGCTTCTTATGTGTTTCGCAGATCCTCGTGATCCAAAACCGTACCTCGATCTCGTGATTAAAGATTTGGTGCTGATTCTTCACAAGCTACTACCCAGAAAACCAGAAGATACCAAAGAGGATCTTCGATACCTCACTAATTTGAACTCTGCATTCATCATACTGGTCAACATTTCCAAATTGTACAAGTTTAAATACTTGGCATACTATCAAAAGCTGCATAATTCCGCCCTACTCTCCCAAAAGGACTTGGAGTACATTGAGCTCAATCTGGAGTACGACGAAGAGCAACTGTACAACGGAGGATCAACTCCACTTTTTACCGAGATAAACTCGAGAATCACAGACAGTTTGGAATCCGATGAGACAACAAGGCATTTTAAAGATGCATGGCAGTTCCTCATTGGCAAGAGACATCAAAGCCAATACGAAAGAAGACTCATCGATAAACACCCTATATTGGACTACACATTGCCATCAAGACAGCATCCACAACACCAGCAATTGCAGTCTAAATCCCAAAGGCAAACGCCCTCAATGAAACATCCACAAACAGGAGATAATAAAGCAAGAGATGAAACATCAGCACCACAAAATGACACTCCAGTAGCAACATCTCAAGGATTAGCATTGTCCACATCGTCAACGGCGGCAAGCCTCTTGCTGACGCATAAGCAAATGCTCAGCAGGATAGAAGCAGATAGAGAAAGACAAAAGAGAGGAAAAGAAACAATGTGGCAGATCCAAAGGCCATCAATATCATCATCATCATCAACAACCTCAACAACCTCAACAGCAACGGCGGCCATGGCATCCCCTGCTTCGTCAAGCATGGCTACGGGCAAGAATTCCGGGTGTTTCAACTATGGGCTTTCATCAAAGGATGAGTTCCTGCTCGTTTATGACACTTATCCGAAGTTTGACCTTGCCGATGATGCGATCTTGATGGACGAGATGAACAGAATCTATGATGATTCTTGCGTCTTTGGCGTAGGAGATGATGATGCTGCTTCGACGAATGGAGCAGCCAGAAAGAGGAGAAGGGGGGGAGGAAGGTGGAGAGGTGGAAGAAAATGAGGAGTATTTTCCTCGGTGTATTATTATAACTAATGTATTTTTATTTATTCACTACTAGCTGCGATGTTTGTCGTTTCAAGTTGCATAAATTAATTATAGAAGTTTCTAAGTATTGGAAAAATTCAAAGAAGTATTGAAAGAAAATAGTGGCGTTGATTGCTTACCAAACCATCTCATTGGTTGGAAAGTGCATATGATAGAATCTTCAAGAGTTCGTTGATACCCTGTAAGGTCTCTCCGGCTTTTGAGTTGGAACTGTCCTTTCCAATCTTGATCGTCAATCTATTCTCCACACTACAGTCCAAATTGTTGAAATAGTTGAAGATTTCTTCATCGACGGGTGTATTACCACCAGCAACAAGGACGAATCCCAACCCATCCTTAAATTCAACAGGTGTTGGTGATTTCATCTGCTCATCTTCACTCAACACACTGCTCAGCGACAATGCATGGTCGGCGGCAGAGTACTGAGAAGGTTGAGTTAGCGGTGAAGTAACAGAAGACGAAGGTAAAAGCTTCAACGGACCATTGAATCTATTTTGGTTCATGATGAACGATAGTGCACGAACAATCAAGTTCACCTCTTGAACGATAACGATTCCGTTCACCAAGTTGGCATGCAAGTTGAAATCCTTGCTGTACAGATCATTAACGTGAGAAATCACCTCTCCCAAAAGTTTCAACTTGTGTTCTCTATCAATGTCGGTACAGTTCTCCGTGTGGAATCTCACTGTGCATTCTTCAACCTCCACGTATGAATATGGTAATCTTTCAGAGAAGGCCTTCATCATGTCAATAATAGCCGGCATCCATTCCAACTCGTTCTCATCGATCACCGTGTACCAATCGTTTGTGTCTGGTAGTTTGATATATCCACCGTTCTCTGCAATCAAACCAACATTGTTGATCCTACGGTACCTTCTCAACAAATCTGATCTTTTCAAAAAACTCAAGATGTACACAATGTTATTTGGCTCATTTGCCAAGTTTGAAATGGTAGAGTTGATGTATTGCTGCTGAACAGGGTTGATTTTTGTTCCTTGAATCTCAACATTTGAAGTCAAGATACCAAGGTTGAGAATGAACAACCTCTTGCCAGCTGATGATTTGAGCCCGTTGTATTTTGAATCAAATATTTTTTGTGTTAGCTGAGTCAAATCTGAAGATTTCTCCTTACGGCCATTGGCAACGGCAGTCTCAATGTCCGTGATACACCCTTTAATCCATGCTTTGGAATCATTCAAGACGATCGAACTGTACAAGTTTTTCCATCTTTCGAGCTTCTCTGCTGGATCCATCTCCAATCCTATTTTGATCTTCTCCGCAACCTCCTTGATATTGTAAGGATTAGTCACGAGTGCTCCTTTGGTTAACACCTGTGCCGAACCAACAAACTCACTCAGTATCAAGGGAGAATGTGACTCCTGTGCACCAACGACAAATTCATGAGAAGTCAAATTCATACCTTCTCTCAACGTTGACACGATGAAAAGATCGGCTTCTGCAAGTAATGCTAGATACTGATCAAACTCTATATCTTGATTCAACATAACTATTGGTTTATCATCAGAGATATTGTTTGTCTTTGAATTGACCCTTTCCACAATCTGAAAAATCTCAGACTCGAAATCGTCATCGGGGTCGCTTGCTCCCTTTGTACTGATGAGAATGAGCATCGCTTCAGAGATGTACTCTGGATTGTCTGTAAGGAACCTCTCATAGGCTAATAGTTTCTCCTTGACACCTCTAATCTTGTCCAACTTGTCTCTACTAAGAATCAACTTCTTATTTGGCCATCTCTCCTTCACCAACTGTCTCCAATTCTGCACATTTTCCGTCTTTAATCTCTCGTTCAAAGTATTTGCATCGATTCCAATGGCTCTATGCGTAGCACTGACTATTCTGTCCTGATATTTGATGCCGTACTCGTCGAAATCAGCCAATAGCAACCTATTACAACTCTGATAAAAGTGTCTAACGTACTCCTCCGTTTGGAAGCATATGCAGTCTGCCCCTAATAACCCCTCCAATATGTTTCTTCTCTGTGCAAGACATCTAAAGACTTCACTCGATGGGAAGGAAATGTGCAAAAAGAATCCAATCTTTGCATCTGGTATTTTTTCCCTGATCATCTTTGGAACGAGCATTAGATGGTAATCATGAACCCACACGATATCACCCTTCTTGTACTGCTTTATAATTGCATCTGCAAACGATCTATTGGCAGCCTCATAATCCTTCCAAGAATGGTTCTCAAAAGCGTTCGATTTAGGATTATCCGGAATCTGATAGTGGAAAATAGGCCACAAGATCTGTTTCGAGAAACTATTGTAATGGCCTTGAAAAGTTTCATCGTCAATATAAACAGGATAGGAATTGTACCTCTCCTGCATCTCATTTGAGATATTCTTCTTCGTTGCATCAGGAACAACATCAGAAGGCATAGATAAGGTGCCTATCCACATGACTCCACCATCAAACATACTGGCATGCCTAGCCAACCTAACGGCATTTTTCAAACTGACATTACCCTGGTCAAATTCAACCACACGCCAAGGAGCAGAAGCAAAAACGTTGTGCTTCAATAGGAGATCCTTATAGTCCGGTCTGGAAAACCCGCCAAATGGGGTAACTCGATCGTTATCACTTCCAAACGCAGCCGTTTCATCCGGATCAAAGCATGATTCGTCATCAATTACAGCTGCGCTTGAATCAGCAGTTGAAACATAACTTCCAATACCTGAGTCCAAATGTGACTTGACGTATGGGAACTTGAGCGCTGGTAGATTGCTGCTGCTGCTACCACTACCATTGCCTGCCGTTGGGCGACGGTTGAAGAATCCCGATCTGTTCACCCTCATCCCTGATGGCGTTGGTTCGATGTTCTTAGCAGAGGTTGGCATTTCAGAAACAGAGGACTGACTCTGCGCTCTGGAGAGTACCCTTCTCTGTTTTGGTTGGATGAAGGTGGAAGTTGGTGGATTTGAAACTGGCAAGTCGGTCAAATTGATGGCCAGCCTATCATGCTGCGCTGATTCTGAATCTAGTGCTGATGAAGTGAGTGCCTTTGGGTTATTGTAGAAGAATTCCTGGATTGACACTGGGGCTGTGGTTCCGTGCTCTGTGCTGAGCGTTGAGGTTGAGCCATTGTCCTCGTCTAGAAGGCTCAAGCTTGAAGTTTTGATACCCAGTTGAGTAGTACCCCCATCGGAAATGTCATGGATGTTGGTTAGGGATCTGTTATTGATGTTGTTGGAAGAAGAAGACAAGGCCTGGATGATGGAGATGGCATTGTCTATAGCTTCTTGCTTTGTGGCACCGCCAACTTCCGGTAGGTTAACTGAAGGTCTGGTGGCTTTTTTTATCGGACTGGCAATCTCACCAATTGAAGAGCCATGATCAGTAGGTTTCGACTGGACTTCGAAATGGACCGTGTAAGGAAGGAATCTGATAATAGATGGATAGAGGAGGAAGAGGAGTTTGTGTTAGTAACAGGGACATGACACAGATTGGTCGGAATGGGATGGTGAGAATGACTTACAATGATGCGACGAAAACAGTCATACTGAATGGTGTAAGCTGATACGTGAAAGGGAACAATTGATCACGATGATGGTGATGGACCTGATAATAGATAATCAATTAGGAAGGGAACCATCTCTCTTTTATAAAAGGTGGTGTGGGCTTGTTTAATTTAACACAAACCATCATCCGTTTCGTAAGCTTGCTACATTTCATGGGGAACCCCATGGCTGCTATGGCAATTGAAGGAGCCCGACCCCCCGTGTGCGTGTACGAACAAACCGCGAGGATGGCCTGATTGATTCCGTGCGCTTCCATGTGGGTACGTACGCACACACACCACACACACACGTTGACCGCAGCATAAAAGCAAAAGGTAGCAAGCATCGTTGTGGGTTTCTACATGGGACAGCAAGGAGGAAAGGAAAGGAAATGAAAATGAACGGCATGTTCAGAACATGTAAAGGAGATGTATTTAAAGGGACGTCTACTCGTACTGAGCCATTGATGACGTGAGAGATCTCTATCTCCCAACGCAAACGTCGAAAGGATGGATAAATAACTTAAAGGTGCACGAAGTAAGACGATGAAAAAGATAAAGTTTTTTTTTAAAAGAAATTTCTTGCTTGAAGTTCAACCCAGCTCAACCCGTTTGAGTTTTTCTTCTTCAATCAAATAAGAGCAGCAAGAGCACCTATAAAGGCACCAACAAGACCAGTAAACCCAGCGGAGGCCAAGTTGTTGGTAGCATCATCACAGTAGGTTGTCTGTAGCATGGTACCATTTGTCACGTTTGCATACTTGTCTGCTTCTGTTGCATTAACCACTGGTGAGAAGGATGTCGATGTGGTGTTTGTATATTCCACAGGTCCATCACCAAGCATAAAATCACCATCCCTTTTGACTTTGTCCTTTGTCTTTTCGATTGTACCACAGGTGATCTTTGTCATGTTGGCAAAGTGCAAGGTGACTGACAAACCGCCAACGTAAGCCTTGTTCTTTGGGTTTAATGAGAGATAAGGATCATAATAGGTAGATTCAAAACAGGTTGTATTGATGAAACCATGTTTTCCAGACAAGTCACCAACTTGGCAGTAGGAATCGTCTTGGAATGTATCACATTCGGTCAGTGGAGCGTTGTATGGGTTCAGGTGTGTCCCTGTGCCTTCACAGTTACCATTTGCTGGGACTGGGTTCTTGTGAACGTGGTAGTAGAATGGACCACCTTCTTCTGGTAAACCTGTAACATCGATATGGACCTTGACGGTACCATTCTTAGCAGAAAACTCCACAACACCTTTTGTCAACCCTCTATCGAGGTGTGCCCTTGCCAACAAGTTTCTTGGAGAATCTTTGTTCTGTGGTGCTTTAGCAGCCGAAACTGAAACAGCCATGATGGACAAGGTGTTGAGTAACAAAGAGGAACATGAAACCATTGTGTATGTGTTTATGTAGTAAATTTTAGTGAGTGGTTAGATCAAACGTATTGATAGTGATAATGAAAGTGATGGAAGTCGTCTTTAATGGATATGTCAAGATGAGTATAGCAACAGGAAAATCCAGGACTTATTGGTTGAGTGGTGAAAAGGAAAAGAGGTATAAAGTGGTATACAAGAGAAAGAAAAAGGAGGTGCTCCCTCTTTTGGTATTTGTTCTATTTGTCTCCCTTTTGTGTAGGTGGGTGGGGGTGCTCCCCCTACCTACCTAGCCTTGAGGAGGTTTTAGTTGCAGAGGAGTTACCCGCCCTTGTTTTTTTGCAAAGTCGATCGACGCATAAACGAGTTAAGTGGGACGGTAAAAGCTTTGCACATAGTAGTATTCGACAGCACCACCCACCCACTCATCACCCATCACAATCACAGCTCACAGCCTAGCTAATCTACACTGGAAGGAAAAGGTGTATATTTACATTGCATGCAGCCGTGGCAGCTAGTCAAGTAGTGGTTTGAAAAGCAACGGTTACAAAGGACTCAAAAGGAGGATTGTTTGGGTATATATCTGTATAGATAGATACTACGTGTGCCTACACCACAAGTTGATAGAGTCATGAGGTTTTGAGACCAAAAGAAGGTAGCTTACACCAGTGACTGCCAGATATCAGTTGTAGTGGTGGTAGGTAAACATTATCATTCTGTGTGTAAGCTTGAGTATGGATAGGTAGATAGGTAGATAGATAGATAGATAGAGATTAGAAAAAAGCTGCGATTTTTGATGGGTTTGAGGGGCCGGGGAGGAGGAAAGGGGCGGGACAATCAGCCCTGAGCTGTGCTGTGTGCTGTGCTGGCTTTGCCTTTTGCTTTCCTGTAAGTCGATCGACGCAGAAGGAATGTGCAAAAATGATTTCACCCCCTTTCCCGCCCCTCTCTCTCTCTCTGTGTGTGTGTGTGTGTGTGTGTGTCTTTTGCACTATCTGCCACTGTGTTACTACTACAACTGGTGGTTGTTGTTACCGTTGCCGTTATCTTTTGGACGTTTTTTTTTTTTCACTCAGTATTGTACCAACTGGACCTGACTATTCCAATCCAACGACTTTTTTTTTTTGCTTCGTATCAATCAATCAATGAAGAACCACGACAAGTTTTTTTTATCTTCCATATCTATCTATCTGTCTGTCTACCACATCTATACATTACGTTCCTATTCTTGATACTACTCATATATCCCTTTCTTTCTCATCCATCCATCCATCCATCCATCCATCCATTCCTAAACATACATTTTATAGAGTCTGATAAGGTTAGATTGGACGCTCAAAAAGAAAATACTTGATATACCGTCTTGATTACACAACACCAGAGAGTCTCTCTGTTTTTCAAGTCTGCTGTACACTATAATAACACCTTATCTCTCCAATTAATAAGTCAAACTCGTCACCTCTCGATTCAAGAATAACAATCTAGTTTGCACCTACTCATTCACTCTTTATCCATCTAAACAAACACATTTCATTCTCTCTATCTGTGTCTGTCTGTCTCTCTGTGTGTGTGCTACCCACCTCTCATCCTATAATTAGCTTCACTTTTCCATCTCTGCTGCTTCATCCATAGTATATATCACACCATATCATCAATGTTGCAAGGTAATACTGCAGTCCAAAGTGAAACGGCTCCACCGCCACCATCCTCATCCGTGTCTTCGTTACCGATCACCACCAGTGCCGCTGGCTACAGTACGGTAATCCCCGATGGTGGTGAGTCGACAAACCAACCTTCTTCGGAGAACGATTCAGAGTCTGGACCTTACCTGCTAAATTCACCACCCATGTCACAACAGAGTAGTTCTGAACCTCTTCATCCAAATGCAAAGACCATAACAACGATGCAATCAAACGGCGCCACAACAACCAAGCAAAACATGACAACTCCAACCTGTAAGAACTGTAAGACTCAGACAACACCTCTATGGAGAAGAGATGAGACCGGACAGGTACTGTGCAATGCGTGTGGATTGTTCCTGAAGCTACACGGAAGACCAAGACCTATATCCTTGAAAAGCGACGTCATCAAGTCCAGAAACAGAGTCAAACACAACAGTTCCAAATCGAGTCCAAACACACCAGAACTCAAGGCAAAGGATAGCACGACAAGCTCTGTCGGCAAGGTTACCAAGTTTTCTCCAAAACAATACAAGCCAAACTCAAAATCTGGAGCTCAAACGGGTTCGAAGTTATCATCTCCTGCTCTAAAGTCTGCTGTAGAACAGGCAACTTCTCCCCAATCTCAGCAGCAGCAGCAACAACAACAAGAGCAGCAACAAATGCAACATGGTAGTCAGCTCGACACTTCCAATGGCATCAACAAATCTCCTGCACTTCTTCCTTTACTGCCTAGAAATCAACAACACAGCGGAGCACCAGGTACTCCGTATACATATGCTTCGACATCGGCATGGCTAAATAAAGCCCAAGGAAACCACACAATTCAACCACTCCATTATCCTTCATCCACCCCAACACAGTTTGCACCAAACTTAACTCGTGTGACATCGCCTCTATTGCTATCAACAACTAGTACCTCCACTTCAACGCCTAAGTTCAACGCTCCACAATCTTCAGAAAGATCAAGCTCTCAAAATTTAGGACGTGATGCCATCCTAAACGCTGCAGGTGCTTTGGAAACAATGAGTCAACAAGGTTCTCATGATGACATCAAGAAGATACCTGGAATGAAGCTAGACCTTGATCAGCAGTCAAACCCAGAATCTCCTGCTCAAACTCCTCTGCAACCTCAACCTCAAAAACCATCTTTTGCAGCTCAGTCTTTGCACCGTCAACAACATTTGTACTCTGATTCTTCCAGCGGTAGTACTAATAATGGCAGCAGTAATAACAACAACAGCAACAACGGCAACAACAGTAGTAGCAACAACAACAACAACAACAACAACAACAACAATAGCAACTGCAACAACATTAGTAACAATATACTACCGTCCATCTCCAGCATTAGTAAACCATACTCGCCTGCTACAGAGTTGAACAACCATGCAACGCCTCCGCTCAATCCAACCAAGCTTCCATCGATAGAACATTCGGTACACCAACAACCGCACATTCATACAATCCTCTCGCCAAGTTTTGGCCCACAGTACTCCTTGGCGTCCAATAACAGCAGTGCTGGAAATGGAAGTAGCAATGGTACTGGTACCAATGCAAACAACAACAGTAATAATCAGTACCATTCAAACAACGTTGAAAAGTTACCTCCATTGAAAGGATTCGCAAACCAACAGCACAACTCATTCCCAGGGTTGAACCAACAGGGAACGTCGCAGGCAATTTCACCAATGATAATGGCAACAGACTCCCCATCGCATCTGATGTCGTTAACCAAGTCTCCCCTGCTAGCAGGATCCCCACACTTCAACGCTTATAATCATCATCATCAACAACAACAACAACACCACCACCACCAGCAACAGCACCAACATCAACAGCATCAATTGAACTCTTCACATTCCGAACATCACCATGTGCAACACGCACAGCATCAAGAAAGGGAAAGACGAAGCGATTCAACATCGTCAAACTATCCACATTCAACAATCGAAGAACTCAAAACACGAATCTCCGAGCTAGAACTAGTGAACGATCTATACCAAACCCGAATCGTTGAATTGGAAGCAATGGATACAGCATCAAAACAACGAGAGCAATTGTTGAAGAAACGAATCGATGATTTAAGTGAGGTTATAAAGGGTAAAGATGCAAGGGAAAGAGATAGGAGTTCTGGTGTCAAACATGAGGTTGAGAGGCATCAGTTGGAAGTTGAAGGTGATTTGAAAAGGGTCAAGATTGAATAGAGTTGGTTCTATCTTTGTACTGTTTTTTTTTGTAATGATATTTTGTCTTGTACGTGATTGATTGATTCCTCGAATGGCTGTCTTTTGTTATTTTAGTTTTAGTTTTAGTGTGTGTGGTTTTTATCTCTTTTTTGCCTTTTTGCTTGCTTGAATTTAGTTTCTTCTTATTACGTTTATAAATCAACTTACTCGGGATGTTTCTGTACTATTCTTCTTTCCATCCATCCCCTCTTCTGTGCCTTTATTTTCCCGTTAGTCAAATTGGCTAATTGGCTAGTTTATTCCAAAAACTAAAGGTGAAAGGAAGGAAAACGAGATAGATAGATAAGTAAATGTGTACACACACCTGTGCACACCTGTGCACCACTTCCAAGCAAAAGTTGATCTGCTTCCATTAGTTTGATTTTTCACATTTCTAATCGTGGAGTAAAGGGAGACGACTATACTCCCTTTTCTTACAAAGCTTGTTCAAATGAACCACCACAACCACCACCACACCCTCCGCTTCTCGCAATAGACAATTAAAACTTACAATCTTGAGAAAACTATCATGTCAAACGAAAACAACAAACCTCTATCCCTGCGTTTCAAAGATGCTCTAATTCAAAGTTCAAAACTGGACTCGCTGCCCCATCGCAAGAACTCGAAAGAGTTCCAACTGGAACTAAACAAGACAATGGCACAATTACAAAACATAAAAGAATCAATAACGAAGCTTTCATTGTTCAGTTTGAATGAATCGATCGATGAGGTTGATACCAGACACCTCAAGTATCTCACCATTGATTATCACATTGCTAAGGCTATGGAGTATACCGTTGGGGATCCATTGAATGGTCCAAGGGGAAGGTTGGAGGTTTTGAAAATCGTCAATGGATTATACCTACAATTCCTACATACGTTGGATAACTATGGTGTGTTGGATAAGAAACAGCGCGATAAACTGGATGGGTTTAAAGATTCGTATGCTCCAACGTTGGACGAGGTGAGGGTTGGTGATGCCGTTCGACGTAGGGATGAAAAGATTGATCATTTCAAGAGGGAGAAGGAGTTGAATGAGAAATTGAAAGTTCTTGAAGATGAAAATGTCGTGGAAAATATGGATGAGGAAGTTGTCAGTGCCATATATATCGATCAGTTGAAACTGTTTGCTTTGAAGGCATTTCAAAGTTTGGAGTCTAATTTGATGGAACTCGAGTTGCTCTCTAAAATGCCTTTTGTGCCTCCTGTGCGTGACATTCAGGATGTAACGAACAGAGCTGAGAAAGAAGAGGAGGAGGAGGAGGAGGATGATAGGCAGAAGAGTAAGAAGTTGTTCGATGAAGGATACACGGATAAACTTGAATCATTGACGAGTCCTGTGATTTCCAAAGAAGGTAAAGTTTTGAGACCGTTCACCATTGTTTCTGCTTCTCAAAGGGACAAACTCAACCAGAAAGTGTTTGGTACCGGTCAGGTGCTACCTACGATGACGGTTGAAGAGTTGGTCGATTATGAGTTGAAGAATGGTGGAATGGTCAAGGATGAACTCCCTGAGAAGGAGTTTGATGAGGATGACGAGGTAGACGTGGACAGAATGACGTATCAGAAAAGGGAATGGGATGAATTTGCCGAAGCCAATCGTAAGGGAAGTGGTAATACGCAGAATTTGGGTTAATTTACAAGACCAGGCTGCTGCTGTTGCTTTCATGGCTGAGGCATTCCAACGAACAGTAATTATTAATGATATATAATGATGAACATTACGAGAGATATTTTATAGACAGAGAGGAGTTATTATCCTTAATGCTGGAAAAGTTCAGCTGTAAATCAACAACACCCATAAGGTGCCGAAACCCCACCGCAGTTCACTGCACACGGTGAAAAATTGCTGGTTGACTGACTGGACGCGTCCTCGTGGTGTACAATGAGTGAGAGACACACACACACACACACACACACACACACGATGTGATAGAATAAGAGAGGCACTTCCCCCAACTCATCAAGAGGTATGCATCATCCTTAGTTTAGTGCTCCTCCAAGGTTTCAAAAGGTCACCATCGACTTGAGACCCAGCACTTGTGTCATTGTTCCGTTTTGTAAAACATATTGTTCGTTGTCCATCCATTCATCGTCTTGATCTAAAAATGAGCTCTTTCGTCCCTGCACAGTTCAGTTCGTTTACATCAAACTTTGATTTTGATAAGTTACGAGTAAGTACATCAGAGACCCACGGCCGATTGCATCATCATACACCATCGAGTGCCATCAATTACTAACGTTCTTCATTGTTACTTTCCCATTTATAGACGGATACTACATCATCATTCCAAAGTAGAGTCAAATCTTTGAGGACGCCACAGGACTTTTTTGATTACAGAAGAATCAGCAAGCCAAAGAATCTCTTTGATCTACAGCAAAGAATCTCGTACAACATATCCTACTTCCACTCCAACTATGTCTTGATTGTGGCAGTCATTTCCCTCTACCTTATCTTGACAAACATGCCACTGTTGTTCCTACTTGCGTTTGACTCGTTATCCTTCTTTGGTATCCATAAGGTTTTCCACAATGCCGATGAGATTGACTTGAAGTTCTTCAGATTGGACAAGAACACACTATACGTTGGGATCTTGTTGATCAATCTACCGGTTTTGTTCTTTGCCAGTCCTATAAGTTCCTTGGTGTGGTTGGTGTCAGTCAGTGCCGGTATTATCTTCATCCATGGTGCCTTCTTGGAAAAGCCTGTTGAGGCATCATATTCCGATGCTGTTTGATTCCTCTGAAAGAGGTTTGAAGTTTGACATTCATTGTATGAACTAGATGATTATCTGACGTTGTGTGTGTGTGCGTGTGTGTAATACTATATTGGTTGACTTATAAGTTGCACTTGGAGATCATTTTGGTTTGGTGTATTCTTGCCAGCTTAATATCAGCTGTTGGTTTTTTGCTATCTGTGTTTTAAAGTTAATTCAACGTGTTTACAGGGAAATTTTTGTGTTTGTTTTTCCTTTGTACTTTCATTCAATTCAATTCAAATGAGCTTGTGAAAAATGCCCTTGCTTGAACATCTATCTATGTTTCATTATCATTGCTGTACAATTAGATCTGGCTTCACTACCCTTGTCCAATGATTTGAGTTTTCTTTTGGAGACATATTATTCTTTAATATATATAATCTATGTTTATGCTAAATCGGCTATAGTGAATGGTTTCAGATGTCAAGTGTAGTATTTTGCTTGACACTGTCCGTCCTGTATACATTGAAGACTTTACACTGTCTCTGCCACTCATTTATCGAGTTGGATTTTTCATATGAGACCTCAAGCCTTTGCTTACTCATTCTAATTAATCACACTCCTTTCTTTGACCTCCAATAAACGGAAACCCATCAAGGGTTATTTATTATACCGAATGAAGGAGACATTCAACCAGCAGTCATTGATTGATTGATTGATTGGTAGTGAGTGATAAGAGAAGATACGATAAGGAACCGTTGCCGTCCCAGGCACAGACAGGCACGTGCACGACCCTCCCATCTTCTTCTTCTTCTCCTCTGCACAACAGAAAGAGCGCCTCTCTCCTCTTATTGAGCTAAGGTACGGGGCAAATGGCAAACAAGGAGACACCCCTGAACTATATATCCCTTCTTTTCTCTTCATCTATTTATTCTTCTTACGATCACATCAACCTCATACTATCGGTCAACAATATTCATCATCATCAACCTTCTGTGTGATCTGGTGTTGTCCCATATGGCAATAACCTGCTCTATGACAGAAAACTCCTCACAACAGCATAACAAACACAAAGACAAAACACTATAGATAAGAAGGTGAAACAACCACAAATAATCATGATCACGTCGAAGAAATCCTCCTCAGCGAACACAAGTCGGCTGTCGCCAAGCCGGTTGTTGCCCAGGATTACTATCTCAGTATTCATACTGATTGCCGGATTGATCGTTGTTGCATTCTTTGTCTACACGAGCAAGGGATCCGACACAATTCAAACAATACAGCAAGCTTTACACCAACAAGTACGGGGAGCTCCGTTGCTTTCACCAGATCAGTCGATCCCAGACAAACAGTTCACCTTGAAACAAATATTTCATAATGCTGCAGATGGCAAGACTCATAAACGATTAAACATTGATGCAAAGTTTTTAAAGCTATACGAAGAACACATCACAAAACCAGATTTCGAGACTTTTGATCAAGACCTATTTTCAACTGGCAAACCATTTGAGCATGAATTCAAGTTGAAAAATCAACCATCCAGAATCACAAGGTTACAGAACCGTGATCCAGACTTTGTCGAATCATACCTCAATTACGCCCTCGAAATGGGGTCGGCAGAAGCCTCAAAGATAGAGCTGGACTGGTCAAACGATTACATCACCGTCCCAGACGTTTCAGACGTTGAAACTATCTTGAACCTAGCATTAATGTCAGCGGATGCATACGTTGATCTACCAACGGATGCAGAATGGGAGGACGTGGGACAGTCCTTCAACCAAACAGATAGATTTGGATGGTTAGGCCGTGGACTAAGAGGACAGGTCTTTGTCGATCGTACAGAAACTACCGTTGTCATTGCGATCAAGGGGACTTCAACGGCAGGTTTGAATACAGGGAGTGATGATGCAACTGTTGATCAGGACAAAACAAACGATAACTTGTTGTTCTCCTGTTGTTGTGCAAGGGTATCATCGTTATGGACTACAGTTTGTGATTGCTACGAAAGTTCCTATACATGCAACCAGAACTGTCTTGAGAGAGAATTGCGGAGGCAGGATAGATACTACAAGGCAGTTTTGGACATTTACAGAAATGTTACATACATGTATCCAGACTCGGAAATATGGGTTACTGGTCACTCGCTAGGGGGCGCTCTAAGTTCCTTAGTTGGCAGGACGTTTGGCCTTCCTGCAGTTACTTTTGAAGCTCCTGGAGAATTGTTGGCCACAAGGCGACTACATCTACCGATGCCTCCAGGTTTACCAGCGGATATGGAAAACATCTGGCATATTGGTAATACTGCAGATCCAATCTACATGGGAGTTTGTAATGGTGCATCTTCATCCTGTTCCATTGCAGGCTATGCCATGGAGACACAATGCCATTCAGGCAAGATGTGCACATACGATACTGTGACTGATCTGGGATGGAGCGTTAACGTTTTGAACCATAGGTTGCGCAAGGTGATCAAGGATGTCTTGAAGACGTACAACGAGACGGCGGAGTGCGCTAGGGCTCCGCCATGCTATGATTGCTATAATTGGAAGTTTGTTGATCATAACAAGAATAGATACAGAAGGACAACTTCGACGTCGAGTACTTCTACAAGTACTCCAACGGATAATCCACCTGGAAAGAGATGCTTGAAAAGAACCTGGTACGGCAGATGTTATGAATGGGAAGACGATCCTAATACCGGCTCATCTTCCATACCAAACACCACTCTGACTACAAAGACCCTATCAAAGAAGATTCCGAAAAAAGATTCAACGTCAAAGATCACACCAACGACAGATTCAACAACTAAAATGGTTTTTTCTTCTTCTTCTTCTTCTTCTTCTTCTTCTTCTTCTTCTGTCTCAACCGGTAAGAAGACCAAAACAACGGCCTCGACCACCAGTTCCTCCTCCGCAACGGGTGATCCAGATGCTGAATGTATAAGGTGGTCCTGGCTTGGCTACTGTCTTGAATATGGTCATCCTGGCGATAGCGCTACATCATCCACTACGTCAGTGTCTCATAGCATTAGGAGTACTGCAACCCACTCATCACAATCGGGCTTGTTATCCACCACTTCATCCCTATCAGTCACTTCCTCATCGCCATCTACAGCTACTCCGCATGAACCCACTTGTTTAGGATACAATTGGTATTACAGCTGTACCAAATGGAGCTCATAAGAAAACGCATAAAGTAAGCAGCACAGCAATGTTTTCAAGCTCGCCTTTTTTTCTCTATTTATTGTTTGTTCAGGTTGTAAGAACGTTTTTGTGGTAATTGGGTAATGTTATTATATTTTTTTCTTTCTTTGTTTGTCTCTTTGTCAATCAGCGGGAACCTGTGTGTTTTATTTATTTCTTGTTCATTCGAATTTCATGTAATCATTTTGTTTAATATCGGTCATATGTTCATAATTGTTAATAGTGTAATCGCTCACCATCGTAAACTATACTCAGATTGCATCCCTGTTGTTCTCCACATGTGAGAATTGATTGTTCATGCATGGAGCAGCTGTGCGTTTATGCACCTCAACAGGGCTTGATGCATGCGATGAAAAATACATATACAATGCACATATTTCCTCGGTAACTCTTCCAGTTTCACCTTCCATCAGTAGAGATTCAATGAGATCAAACAAAACACAAAACTCACATTTCGAATCTGGGACTGCATCTACACACAAGGTGACAGATGTCGTTGAGCCAAGTTCAAAGGCTTCGAAACGTGGCTTTTGGATGCTTGAGAGTACGAAGACGCGTCGCCGCTTGGTGTCGCCACCATCCTCCTTCCCCAAGTAGCCATGATCGTTGCTACTATTCCACAATACAGGATGATTTGGACAAAGTGAACACCAAGAATTTGGCGTTTAGTATACAGTACCAGAGGCTAAACCAAGATCAAGATGAGAACCAACAGTTTGACGATTGTGAAGGTGCACCAGCTCCAGCATCAGCATCACCAACAGAAGGCCAAGATTTTGATCCTGACCAGCCTCCCCAAGCTCTAAAGGACGATACTTCTTTGGAATGGACTCGCTTTCAACAGAAGGTTCCAGTAACTGTCACAGACGGCCAAGTACAGGAGGCAATTGAAAAGTTTCTTTCAGCTCCTGGACATGACGCCGTTGGAATGACCGCAACGGCAGAACGGGAGACAGAGCTTGCAACCGCTCAGGAGACACAGCAAGATGAACTGTTATCTCACAAGTATGATCATTTGGTTTACAAACTAACTGGAGACTCCAACTCGAATGTCCTTCCACAGGGTCAGTACAAACAGGATCTTCCCACACCATACGACCAGTTGAGTCGCTTGAATGCTAACGATACAAAACATAAGACCAGATTATCGGTGACAAAGATAATCCCTGGAAATTGGTGTGAATTACAACGAATTTTCAGATTGTATAACGACATGCCATTAGAAGAAACCAATGAATACATGATCAGAGGAAAGAACGAGCATGAACGATTTGAGAAGAAGACGCATGGTGTTGAGAAGATCGATGTGAAAGTTGATGACGACATCATTATGGTTATTCTAGATGAAACCAAGAGTTTCAAAAAGGAAGCTAAGGGGCAGGTGAGTGAGGACAAGGCGGGAAGCAGTGTAACTATAGAGCCTGTCGATATGATCTTAACTCCAGCACCAGCACCTGCACCAGCTTCTAAAGAGATTGCACCCGCCAATAAAGTGATATTGAAACTGCGTTCACTCTTGACTGAAGGAGAAGAAAATACCAACGCTTTACAGAAATTATTGTTGACATGGAATAGAAACATATTGAGACTCGTCGAACTATTTCAATTTGGCGAAAGCAGAGAGATTCTCGTTCATTCACTTTACAACTTGGATACGCGAACTTTAGTGGAGGCCAACAACACGACACCTGAAGCACTTTCTGATGGATCTCATGAAAATTTGATTTTGATCAGTGGTATCATCGATCATCTAATACTAGAAAGTGGCTTCAAAGAAGGTGTGTTTGAACGGTACCAAAGCGAATTACAGGACGCAATAGAGGATCCACAAGATTTGACTGATCTCATTAACCACATCAAGGACAAATCTGAGGCATGGTGCGATAAGAATGATCCATTTTTGTACATCACTGTGAAGGATTTAAAAACAAGAGGCTACAAGTCCCTACCTCACCCAAAGACCCAGGCCAACTCCAAATTTCAAGTGGGTATGTACAGAAGATTCCTAGGGATCCTATCCCAGTCCCCAGAGCTATCTTACAAGATGCTGCTGATCAACCTGGCAAAGAGGGGAATCGATCCAGATAGCCCTATTGAACCCGAGATGATCATCTACATGGCTCTCAACAATGCATACCTCATCAACGACCTGATAAAGTTGAAGAATGGCATTCCTCTAGGGTTCAACGTTTACGACTCAAATGATCATTTGTCCCATTTGAAGCCATACACCTTGGGTTTCATATATCCTTCCTCAGTTGACTCAATCGATGACGTGACAAGGATGGTACTTTCACGCTTGCCAGAGGAATTATTGGATGGTGAAAACTGGGCCACAGTGCCAACTTTCAGATTCCTGGCTGCTAGAATGTCGCAGTTATATGGACTCACGAACAACTTTCTTTCGCCGTTCATGTCGGTCGAATATTCGTCCAAGGATATTGTTTTCAGCCAGGTAAATTCAAGGTATGTCGAGTCCAATATTGACTCTTGTATACAGAAGGGAATGCAGCTATGGCTAGGTGAAAGGCGACCTTGGCCTCCTCAATTTAAAACAATCTGCTCCAAATGTGAGTTCAACAGGCAGTGTGGCTGGTATCTTTCTCAAAGCTAGTTGTTTGGGTGTGCCCCTTGATTCGTGGCATGGCAAGTCGTTTGTAAATGAAAGTTACCGTGTTCCAGTGTATATAGGATACCGAGTCCAGGGACTGGTATCTGCATATTTATTTTATTTATTGTGTGTATGTTAATAGAAACACGTTTATTCAAAGTCGAGATCATCTTTGCTCTCTATTTTAAATACAACACCGCTAGGAAGGCACCTCCCATACTTTCTTTTTGACTCTTTTGCTAGTCTCAATATCAAATCTAGTGACAGTGAGTAGACGTTGTCTCCCTTACTCTCCTCAGTTTCCTTTTCATCGCTGGTTGTGGTAAGTGCTGTGCCCTCCGTCAATTGGGGTTCTAATGTCTCTGAAATAAATGGACTAATAGTTTGTTGCCTAGCGCTTCTCGATGGAAACGAGGTATGAGGGTCGACAGGTTCCATTTGTGGTCCCTGCAAATCTGTGCTGTTATTGAACCTCGTGAAATCTCTCTGCTGGGAATCATCACCTGTATTATGGTTATCATCAGTGCTATCCTGTACATCAGAAGAGTTGGTATGCGTACCAGTGAACCGGTTTCTTCTCCTTCGAGGCGAACTCTGTATCACGTCACCTTCATCCTGGCTGACAGGTGAAGAGACAGTTTCTGTCTGTCTGACCGAGAAACCAGAACCAATAGAACTGCCTCGGACTGATGTCGTCCGAGGTACGCCACTTCGATGTGCGGACAATCTGTTGGTCCTATTATCAGCACCACTGATATCTGTTTCTCTCTCTCTGGAGATTGTTGCCGCCCTGTCTCCATACTCGCCATCAACGATAAATTGAGGATTGTCAAATCTGATGTATGGTCGATTGGAGGAAGTTCTCTGTCTTGGCAAACCACTATTATGAAAATTAAAGTTCGAAGTTGGAACGCTTGTGTTGTCTGAATCAAGAGGAAGATTCGCTGCCCATCTGACGCCTGTACTGCCATGCAAAGAGCTTCTTCTTGCCAAATGTCCTCCTGCTCTCAATCTTCGATTCTCCAAATCAACCTCGCTCGGCACTGGATCGTCCAATGGTGGTTCTGTAGTGGGAATTGGTGGTGGGGGTGATAAAGATAAATCATGCTCCATGTTTACTCCAGAGTGCTGCCTTAAGCGCCTCATAAATCTGCCTATTTGAGCAGACCTCGTGTCGGAACCTCGCCCTAAGTGGCTTCTTTCAAGTGGCAATGGTCTTGTTTCTTCCTCTTCAAGTCTAAGAAGCCGAAGAATCTCTACTCCACTTAGATACAATGCCCTGGGTGACCCGTTAGGTTGTTCATTGTTAGCCCCGTTTTGGATGTGGAGGTCTTGGAAGTTTCCTTCGCTGGGGCTGGGCGGTGTATTTGTGGAAACATGTCTGGTTTCAGAAACTCTCCGTCTCTTTCGTCTGTTGTCGGGCTCATCCAATTCACTGTATGGCAATCCCATTATTGTAAAATTGTATACTTGATGTAGTCTATATGTGGTTATCGAAAGCTGCCTTTTGGAGTCTGCTATCTCGTGGAAAGGTATGGCGCGATCAAGAATCGTCAAACAAAACTTTTTATTCAAATCAAAGATCTTAGATTCTCACAATCGCACATCGAATATGATCCATTCACAATGAAGTGTCATGAAAGGCAAGAACAGTTATCAGTGCCATCCATCCATCCATTAAAACAGCAGCAAAGGGTCTTAACCTCTCGTGTTTCCACTTGGGGTATGCGGCGTAAAAACGGAAAACCCTACAAAACTTTTATTGACACTCGTCTTTACCATGGCAGCATCACAGCTGATATTGATCAATATACACGACTATTTTCCCCTCGAGAAAACACTTCGAAAATTTTTCCAGGTTGTGGTATATAAACACCTTCAATTCCTTTCTCTTTTTCTTTAAACTCTATTACTTTTTCCTTTTGAAGAAACCGATACGAACAGCGACCTATTCACTGCACCATTCGTCAATTAATGAATGATTGGAGGGGAAAAGGTCCGCGAGATTGATTCAAATAACTCCTCATAAACCAGTCTCTATCTGAAGACTCACCAAGATTCTTTCTCTGAAAAGTTTTGATGAGTCTTTCACCGACGATCGGTTACTAAGTTTTTGATACATACCCACACATCCTCTCTCCGGTTATTGTGGATGAGTAGACGATCTATTTCAGTCAAGAAGTGATGATGCGCTGCTTGTACGCTCCTCTATTACTGCAAGTTTTCGCTTTCACTTTTAACTGAAGCAATACAAAATGATTTGTTTTATAAACGTAAATAAGAGATAAATGTTCGAATAAAAGAAAGGGTTTGAGAACCTATCTTTTTTTTATACAATTCAGTAGAGAAAAAAGCATTGGAAGCTGAACGAAGAAGAAGAAAGACCAATAAAAACCCAGGACGAAGCAAAAAAAGTTGAAAGAAAGCAAAAAAATACAATTGAGGAGCTGAACTCTATTCTCTATAGCAACAAGCAGAACAATCCTAGAGCGGTACCCAACAAACCCGTCCTTACTAACCTACCACTTCCAGCACCGGTATAGGTGACTTCAGAAATAGACGGCACGTTGACGGAGGAGGACGTCAGCAAAGTTGCAACTCCGGACGTGGTAGCAGCAACGGATGCCGATGATGATGTGGACGTCGAAGTCACAGTGGAGTAAGTCGTCAGCACAACAGCGATGTCAGAAATTGAAGAAGTGTATACTATTGTACTCAACGATGCTGAACCTTCAGTGGCAACCTCCACCGTAGAAGAGCTCACGAGTTCAACTGTTTTTTCCTCTGAGGAGGTGGTGGTTGTAGCCGGTTCTTTGGTTGATGAGAGATCACTCAATGGACAGTATGTTGTGTACACGGTGACTTTGTGGTTGCTTGTAGTGGTGATGGTGGTTAGACCAGTCGTGATGACAGAACCAGAGGTGGTGATGACGGTTTCCTGCGGAACCTTCGATGTGGATGCGGTGCCGGTCAATGGACAGTAGGTTGTAACGACCGTAACTTCACCTGAGATAGTTGTAGTATAGGATGATAATTGCACCTCGGTACCACTACCAGAACCCTTTGACTTGACAACACCTGTTGAGACTGTGCCAGTGGAAGAAGTTGCGGATAGTGGACAGTACGTTGTAATGACAGTGACTTCACCTGAGATTGTGGTGGTGTATGAAGAAATCAACTCTTTGGCAGTAGTTGTAGAACAAACTCCGTTAGAGCATGATGTGACGGTCTCGGTAATTGTCGATCCAGTTGCTTCTGTGTCTGATTTGGTGGATGATCCCGTTAGTGGACAGTAAGTGGTAACAACGGTAATTTCACCAGAGATGGTAGTGGTGTAGGAAGAAACCAATTCAGCAGTGGTTATTGTCGAACACACTCCACCAGAGCATGAAGTGATGGTCTCAGTCGTTGTGTATGGAGAAGCAGTCAAAGATGTTGTGGAGTCATTAGTCAATGGAATGTAAGTGGTGACGACAGTCTCTTGGCCAGAGATGGTAGTTGTGTACGAAGAAACAAGTTCTTCAGTAGTAATTGTTGAGCAAACACCATCAGAACACGTGGTGACAACTTCAGTCGTTGTGTATGGAGGTGCGGTCAGAGTAGTGGTGGAATCAACATTTGTCAATGGAATGTAAGTGGTGATGACAGTCTCTTTACCAGATATAGTAGTTGTGTACGAAGAAACTAGTTCTTCAGTAGTAATTGTTGAGCAAACACCGCCAGAACACGAGGTGATAACTTCAGTGGTTGTGAATGGGGCAGCGGTCAATGTAGTGGTGGAATCATCACTTGTCAATGGAATATAAGTAGTGATAACGGTTTCTTGGCCAGATATAGTAGTTGTGTACGAAGAAACTAGTTCTTTAGTAGTAATTGTTGAGCAAACACCGCCAGAACACGAGGTGATAACTTCAGTGGTTGTGAATGGGGCAGCGGTCAATGTAGTGGTGGAATCATCACTTGTCAATGGAATATAAGTAGTGATAACGGTTTCTTGGCCAGAGATTGTTGTGGTGTATGATGATAGAGCAGAGTCTGGGGAGGTTGCAGTATCACTCAAATAGAAGACGAGCGAGTCTCTCTTGACCTTTTTGGAAGCATCTGTAGTTGTTAGGTATAAAGCTAGAGAAATAGAGTATGAGTCCAGTGTTGAAGTTATCTCTACTGGAATAACAAACCTCAAGTAAGGATCTGAGTTAAACTCTGATAGTTGACAGCTAGCAACAGTGGAGGTGGTTGAATCCTCGAATCCGGAACTGATCTCAGTGAAGGCAGATAATAAACCAGTGTAAGCCTTGATACTGTCGAATGAGTATCCGTTTGGAGACGAGATAGATGAAAGGTCAATATCTTCTAGGTTAAATGCAGATTGAGGAACAAAGACGCTCCAACTTAAAGAGCCAGAGTCCCATGTGTGCTCGATCCAAGGGGTGGCAGTTGAAAACGATGACGATGAAGTCAGTGATGATGGAGACGATGAGGTTGATGATGCAACTGCTGTTGAGCTCAATGGTTTGACGGTCGTAGCAACCGAGGTGACACCAGAAGCATCCGTTGTTGTGTAACTAGCAACCAATTCAGTAGTTGTAACTTTAGAGCATGAGTTTAAAGAGTAGTTGCAGTCTGTGTAGATGGATGTGGTTGTAACGAAGGACAAATCGGTGGTTGTCAAATCTTTAGTGTCTGTTGAGGTTGGTGTGTAGGTGACATCGTCATAGGAGTCAGATGTGAAAGATGATTGTATGGACGAAGATGGATGGATTGTCACCTTGGTCGTCTGGGTCAACGTCAAGTCGACGGTACACGAGGAAGAGGATGAGTAGAACGAGGAGGAGGAGGAGGAGGAGGAGGAGGAGGAGGAGGAGGAGGAGGAGGACAATGCTGGGGTTGAGCTGTTCCAATATCCTGGTAGAGAGTACTCATATGCATTAGCAGTAGTCAGGAGACCCAGTATGCTGGCTGAAAGGGAGTGGTTTAACTTCATGAAAGCAGTGATTTGTTGTGTGTTTGGTGCTTCCTTGTTCGATGGTGATGAGACAGAAGTGGGAAAAGGGATAGACTTTTAATTATTATTCTTTCGTTCTTTTTTCTTTTCGAATGTCACTCAGTGGGTGAAAAAAAATACGATTCGAGGAAAGGTGGGGAGTATATATAGGAATATCAGTCGAGTCATTTCAATAAACGATTTGCAAAGATCAATGATAGGACGTTAAAACCAGCCTGATTCCATTGTTACCAGTAGCAAATATACTTTCAAAAACCCACCTTTCAAAGACCAGCCCCCTCTTAGTAGTAGTGCTAGCGCTTTTAGGCTGGTCCCTATTTATGGATATGCAAGATTTTGTCTCTGCAAATTATGGCTGCATGCAGTATATCCATCATGCATGAATGCATGCATGCATGAAAGTGCAAGCTTGCCACACAATAGGATGATGCCTCTTTTCCGAGCAATCGCAGGTTTAACGATAAATTGATCCAGATCTGTTTAGAATTTGGTGCCAGTATTTCTACTTCTATTTCTATACCACTTACACAGACATATCTCTCCAGCGGGGGACTCTGAGCCAAAAAGGGCTGGACTTTAATTTTTGTTCCCCTAATTGAGCCACGATTGACGGCACACAATTATTTCTGACTGGTAGTTTCTGTGTCAAGGCTGCTCCAATCTGAACGAGAGTATGAATCGTAAGGGCAGCTTCTCTTTTCATCATTCACAAAAGAAAGAACGGTTACTCTCAACAGCATCTATCCGGTATAGTCTGTATATGTACGGGGAAGAAAACTATGAGCCGAAAAAACCAAACATGTGTCTTTTTGCTAGTAGGTGGAGTGTGTATGCCACCCACATGGTCCTACTTTTATTCCTATTCCAGTGTAACTTTTGCCTTTTAGAGAGCACACCTTAAAGATCACCGTTTGCATGCAAGCGTTGGTTTGTCTAACCTTTGCAAAGTATATATATATGCAAACTCGAGTTTGTGGTTGTGCTGGTCACCAGACTAGGAGAACATTATATATCTATGCATTGTACCCTGCATGATGTGTCATTTTTTAACTCAATTTGGGATGCATGCAGCTCCTCCACCCACGGTGAAGGTGTTGGATCTTGCTTGACATATGGTATATATAGTCCCCTTCCCCACATGGAATTATTCGTCACAACCAGTTGTCGTGCTGGCATAGATCCAAACTTAACCGGAGGTAGAGCCCGAATGAATCCTTTCACTCAATGTATGGTCGAATAGATATCTGTTCACTTTACATTTTTACATAAGACTTGTTATGAACACTTTGGTGGTTTTTCTATTAAAATTTAACAACAAACTACCTGGCAAAGATATCATCGTCGTAGTCCTCCTCTTCAAATGACTCGTCATCATAACCACTACTTCCATCATCATCGTCGTCGTCGTCATCATCATCATCACTTCCATCAATGACGGAAATCTTCCCGTATAGCCCACCTTCCTCATCCTCTTCCTCATCTTCAACATTCCCAGACATTGTATTCAACGACAAGTTAGTCAACGTCTCACCCTTCATACTAACGTTCGTTCCAACAACGTAGGTACCTTCAACGTTACAATTGACAAGTTTGACTTTGGATTCAATCTTGGCACCGGCACCAATGATACAGTTTTCCAGCTGTGTATCATCATCAATAGAAACGTTATCCAACAAGACACACCCAGTAATCCTACACTTCTTTCCAATCCTACAGTTGTTACCAATGACTGTCCTCTTAACCGATGTCCTCTCTCCCAGTTCTGTATCCTGGCCAACTATAGAATCTGCTCCCACAGTGGCTGAATTCTTATTGTCCTTTGCAGATTTATTTGCCGTTGTTGTTGATGATGATGATGAAGATGATGAGGATTGATCTCTTGCTTTCAATTTGAGAAAGTGACGGTTAGCTTCCATGTATATCGAGAGGTTATTACACCTTGCAAATGTGGCATGTTGAGGTAGGATGAACAATCCAACTGTTTCTTTATTGACTGAATGTTTCCATGACCTTCTTGCCAAATCTCTCTTCAATTTAGTTGCCGAATTGTTTCCAGAGATACCTTCCTTGTCATTGTAGATTATTTGAAATGTCTTTTCATCACCAAAGAGAATGAACGAATCGAGTAGTTTAGTTGACACTTGTGTATTTGGGTATCTCCATAAAAGTTGAGTTCTAACCTTTAAGAGTTTGGAAATTGCTACCGATGATCTTGAATATAGATCCAACAAGACAGTGTTTCCATCATGGGCATTAGCATATACGGTATAGTTAGTCTTGAGCATCTTGTTTGTATCGATGTTTTCAAACGAGTTGGTGTAGCAGATGCTCAATCCAAGGTTGACATCATCTGTACCTCTGTACACCTCTATGAACACCTGGGGCGGTATATCAGTGATGAAATCACAAGGCAGTAGGACAAAGTTGGTCGTTGTCTTAAAAATGTGATCTTTGAATTGTTGTAGCATCAACCCCGTTGTTGTGGCATCGGATCCATGGCATTGGATGGTGCTGGTTGAGATCAGTTGAGGGTCTCTTTTAAGCTTGTAATTTTCGACAACTTTTGAAACTTGAGGTAGCACTTTATTATCCATCAAGAGAGAGACGTTCTTGAAAGGTGCCAGATCACACCAATCGAGAACGTACTCGATCATTGGCTTATTGGCCACCGGTAAGAGAGCCTTGGGTATACCTGTGTCCCTGACAGCGGATATTGGCGATAGGGCAGAACCCTTACCGCAGAAGATGACGGCGTGAAACTCCATGTTTGCTAAAGTTTATGTGACTTTGAAAAGACTCAAAACTGAACTGAATTTATATATCAATAAGCAAGGGATATTGAGTTTCACAAGGCGGTATGATTTAATCTGATCCTCTCCTTTTGAACAGTGTTGTTTTCTCTTCTTCATCTGTGGATTTCCATCCTTGGTGAGATGAAAATAATTCAAGTGCCGTCAATTTACCATCTATTGTGTAATGTCTTATGTAATCACCTTTTTTACAACTCCGCCCAAAGCTTACTTAAATCTAAGAGGGCTCATAACAGATATATGTATAATGTTACGTAATATATTTTGCAACAAAATAATCGTTCAAAAAACGCACTGTCCGACTGGGTGGGTACTGTGGGTGGGCGGGCTCTCTGTACGTGTTTGCCACTGGGATTGCAAGACATCAATCAGTAGACTGTAGTACCTACGGCCGTTCTTGATAGAGAACATTTGGGTACAACCAGCAAAAGAATAGAATTGATCCTTGAACTATAGGATACAGTCATATAGCGTCAATTGAGCCAGATAAGCAATACAGACATCCAAACAAACAGGAATGAGTGAAGAGAACGATCCACTATTAGCAGCTCTAAACGAAGAGCAAGGGGGAGGCCAGCAACCGCAAGACCAGCAGCAAGAGCCAGTTGACCCACAGAGGGAAAGAGCATTGACACAACTTAAAAACAAACTTATAGAACACAGTCAATGGGAATCCAGATTGAGAGAGTTGAGGCTCAGCATACGAGACCTTGACAAGGACTTTCAAAAGACAGAGGATGATATCAAGGCATTGCAAAGTATCGGTCAGATCATTGGTGAAGTTTTGAAACAGCTAGATGAGGAAAGATTCATTGTCAAGGCATCCTCTGGTCCAAGATATATAGTTGGTTGTAGATCAACCATCAAGAGGGAGAAGTTGAAGAAAGGTGTCAGAGTGGCGTTGGACATGACAACTTTAACCATAATGAGAATCCTACCAAGGGAAGTTGATCCCTTGGTTTATAACATGACCAGTTTCTCTCCAGGTGAGATTTCATTTGGTGGTATTGGTGGTTTGACAAAACAAGTGAGGGAATTGAGAGAGGTTATTGAACTACCATTAAAAAATCCAGAGTTGTTCTTGAGGGTGGGCATCAAACCACCAAAGGGTGTTTTACTATATGGTCCTCCAGGTACTGGTAAGACATTGTTGGCTAAGGCTGTTGCAGCCACAATTGGTGCAAACTTTATCTTTAGTCCTGCATCTGCAATTGTTGACAAGTATATAGGTGAATCTGCCAGATTGGTGAGAGAGATGTTCAGCTATGCCAGGGAGCACGAACCGTGCATTATATTCATGGATGAGATTGATGCCATTGGAGGTCGTAGATTTTCCGAAGGTACCTCTGCCGATAGAGAAATTCAAAGAACCTTGATGGAATTGTTGAATCAGATGGATGGGTTTGACAGTTTGGGACAGACTAAGGTGATCATGGCTACCAATAGACCGGATACTTTGGACCCTGCTCTATTGAGAGCGGGTAGATTGGACAGGAAGATTGAGATTCCATTGCCTAATGAAAACGGGAGATTAGAGATATTCAAGATTCATACTGCACACATCAGGAAGCAAGGTGAGTTTGACTTTGAAGCTGTTGTGAAGATGAGTGATGGATTCAACGGTGCAGATATTAGAAACGTTGTTACCGAGGCTGGTTTCTTTGCCATTAGAGAAGATAGAGATTTCATCGTTCAAGCCGATATGATGAAGGCTGTTAGAAAGATGGTTGATAGTAAGAAGTTGGAAGGTAAGCTGGACTACGAAAAGCTATAGACACGGTAGAGCTACCGGCTGCATGAACTACTGGGCAGTAAGTACGGTGATACTCCAGCCATTCGACAATCTCTTGTAGGAGCTTGCTTTCTAGTTGTCCCACGTTTATTCTGTTTGTTGTAATTTTTCTTTTATCCTTTTATCCTTCTTTCTTCTGTTGTAGAGTGTGAAATAAATGATGGTATTGCTCAACGATAAATAATTCAAGCTTGTAGAAAGTGTTAATGAGATTTTACAAGGTGCGACTGTATGATATATTTATGTACAGAAGTTTTATTCACATGAACGGAGAAGAAGAAAAAAAGCTAAATGTGTATATAAGTATGAAGCAAATCATTCAAAAGATTGGATTGTAGATCTTCTTACGTCTTAACTTGTACTTAATCTCAGTTTTTTCTTTCAACATGTTGGCCTTTTCTGAATCTTTAACGTCGTAAAGTCTCATCTTCAACTCAGCAGCCTTCTTTGCTCTTTTCTCCTCTCTAGAGGCAGGATCAACCTTATCCACAAATGCCTTGAAGTTAGGATCGGTAACCTTGTTCAGGTGCGATGCAACCTTACTACCAATGAACTGCAAAACATCCTCCGAGATCTCCTTGGTATGACCATCTCTGATCTGTTTTCTCTCTTCAAACATGGCCTTTTTAGTCTCCGAGTATGGCGCTTCAGGAGGTGTCAATTTGGAAACGTTGGTCTTTGTGAGGTATACCTTATCCCACTTGTATGCTCTCTTAGCCAATGGATCCCTTAGGGATTTGATTGAGAAATTCTCAGGCTGGTCCAATTTCACGATGGAGTCGGTATAGTGAGTTCTCTCCTCTGCGAATTCTACAGGTGTTGAAAATGAGCAGTCTTCAGGAATGGATGGTCTTGGCCATGGGATTATGATATGCTCGTTATGTTTGATTCTTCTGAATGGCATCACCTTCCTGTAGTCTTCGTCAAAGTAACTTCCTTTAAAGACGAGGTGTGCTGCTGCAACGTCCTTTTCGGTGCCATCTTCCTGTAGAATGGTGGTGACCACTTGTAAATCATGAGGATGGACTGTCTTTGGATAGTCTATAATATGAGATGATTGGTTCTGTTGCCAGAATTGTTTAGGAACAACGATTTTTCTCGTGTCTGATTCTTCCAGGTAGACTCTGTTGGATGGTTCATGCAAAGCAACAACTTTTGTGATTTGACCTCTGTGTTTACCCTTGGTGATGAGCACCCTATCGCCCACTTGAACTCTCCATTGTTCTGGTTTGGAATATCTATTTTCTTCTGGGACTTGTTTTGCTTCTGGTCTCAATGCAGGAAGCTGTGATTGTGCGGACATCTGTTCAAACATCTTTCTGATGCCATGTGGGAAGCGTTCGATGTTGGCACCGTATCTCTTTGACAAGCCTCTTAAGGACGACATGATGTGTGGATTGTATTTATGGAGATTGGTTGTGTGTGATTCACAGGTTACGAGTGTCTTCTTTAGTGTGATGTGATGTTGGTGATTTGAATAAGTGTGTGTGTGTGTGTATCTCTTACCTTGGTCTCTAGGGGATTTGGCGTATGATGATTTGTGGAATCTAAGGGATTTGGACGAGAGTAAAAGTATTTTATAACAACTTTTATGTGATGATTGTGAATTATCACTACTGTTATTAGAGTGGGAGTTGAAGTTGAAAATAAATAGTATTAATTTGTTCAAAGCTTAAACTCAATTGCCCATATATACATTCAGACAAAAGGACACCCACACACCGACCTCTATCCATCCATCATCCTTTCCTCTGTCTGTTCAAATGTCTTGAAAAATATTGTGATGGGTGGTGATTCTGAACGAAACCGCCAACTTACAGCCAAAAGTGAAAAATTTCTTTCTCTCTCATTTGAGGAAGTGGAGGATGCCGATTTGGTAAGCAATTACGTGCTTGGGAAACACCCACAGAGTACATATAACTACAACGTAATGAATGACGTAATATTAAAATATACAAAACTTTAAAATCACATGCTGCAAACCAACTTAAAAAATTAGAGAGAGAAAGCGGCTCAGCCATGTTGCTTGTTGCTTGTTGCTTTACATCTGGCACGGCAACTCCCCCGTTCCCTCCCGCCCTGTTCCCCCCACTCCTTGCAATTCTACTGGGGCAGAAAGCTCATCTCATCGGGCAGCGGAAAGAGGGAAAAAAAAGAGTGGTGAGAGTTTAATTGATTAGAATGCAAAACCGAAGGTTTCCCCTACCACACCACCATCAACACCGGCCTTAAGCTCTTTCTATCCTATTCCTTCTTTTATTAGTTCCTTCTTTTGCTTCTTTCACTTCTCTACTACTCTCTCTCTCTACTTCTTCCTCCTCTTTCTTTCGCATCTTCTATCATAGTCAACTACCACAATTGCTGATAGAGTCTATAGTACAATCAATACCCATATCCTTACCGGCTTTGCACTCTTCTCCCTGGCGGTCGTCACCTTATTCCATTTACCAACTTCCTCTTATTCATACTCTGTTCATTCTAAAAAGACTCTTGTTATATCACTTGTCATCAATTACATTCCCAGAAGTACCACTACTGTCAATCTCTACAAAAAACGAAACAAAGAAAAATGACTTCTGAAACTGCTGATAAGATCACCTCCTCACCTTCAAAGTTTTCTACAACTTCCATCAACCACCTTATGGCTTACCCATTAACAACAGATGCCACCAACTTCGTTCAGCATTTCCAAGTCATCAACATTCTTCTATCCTACATCAAATTGTTAACACTAAGGGTTTTCTCAATACTAGCTTCGTTACCACTGGTTGTGTCCCTCTTCAATTCCTTTGATAAGTCACTTGATAACGGCTTGACCTATGTCGATAAGTCTTTCCCTATCATAACTTCAATTACAGTGGATGATATAAACAAGGATATTAAGCAGTACTATGACACTTATACCTCTGCATTGATCAAACATATTGACTCCTCAAAGGCAACCGTCAAGGCACAGGTTTCAAACACGTTGAAGCCATTAGCAAACACCTATGAAACTTCAATTACAACCTATGTCTTGCCAATCAAAGAAAAGGCTCAGATTGGTTTATCTCAAGCAACAGAAACAACAGAAGGCGAGATTTCCAGAATCACAACAGCTGTCAAATCGACAATTGCTAAAGCCATGCCTTATGTTGGACAGGTTACATCGCTACAACAACACGTTTCAGACGTTTACACTAAGGAAAAGACCTCAGGATCTTCAACCCCTATTGCCATTGCAAATACCTCTAGAAGGTTGTCCAATGAGGCTTTTCAATCAATCAAACCAACATACGAATCCAAGATTAAACCAACCGTTGATAGATTCATCGGAAACACAAAGGATGGAGTCAATGGTGTTGTGGACATGGTTGACAATAACGTTGCAAAGATTGGAGATGAGGTCAATGAGGTTATCCATCATGCTTCTGAAGTTCTTACCGATATTGCTGATGGAGCTCCTTCCAATGGATCTCTTTGAAGAGTTCCTCTTATAGTGTTTTTTTTTTTTTACTCTACTTTGCTATGCTTGTTTGCTTCATTCAGCACTTCTTTGCCAATCACTCACCTTGGGTCACATCATTGACTCTTTCAAAAAATACATTCGTTTATGTGTGTTTTTTCGCCTATTCGGCCTTTTATTGTGCGTGTGTCTAATTTTCGCTTTTTTTTTTTACTTGTTATTCTGAGGTTCTGGTACTCTTACTTTTTTCTTTCTCTTCTTTTTCACTAGCAACTGTACCAATTTGGGTTCGCTCTATTTTGCACTGAAATGTCTATCTGCAATGGTGGTTGCTGCTTCTTTCTTTCTTTTGTTCTGTTTTGATTTGATTCATCGTTAGTTTCCTAGTTGTATGCCTTATCCACCATCACCTGTTCTTTAATCTTTCAAAAATTTCCACTCTGCCCTCTTCGTGTAAACAATGCAAGTTTTCTTATCTGCTGCTAATCTTCAAGAAAACGTACGTATTAACATTAGCGGGCCTACACAGCAACAGGACCAGGAACAGGAACGGTACCACCCGTGCTTAACAATAAGACATACGCAGAGTATGGCATAGGTGTGTCGTATTAACCGGCCTATGCTGTTGTTACAAACATCATGATCATCTTTAATCCCTCCTCCCTGGCCCATCCTCCCTTCTTATCGCGACCCCTCTCTCCCCTCCCACCCTCACCATGCATATGGAAACTTGCACCTCCTTTACTCCATGTTGACGGCGTGCATGGCTTGGTTTTGGCTGCTGTATCGTCATACCAGCCGCATCCTAGAAGTAGCAATCTTGAATAAACAAATTCAAAACAGGCATATACACAACCTTAATTTGGCGCCCACAGGAGAAGAAGAGGGTGAAGTTGGTAAGTACCTCAGTCTAGTCTCTGTGTAGCATGCACCCACCCAAAGGCTTTGTTTGCTCTATAAGCGTTACGCCAATCTCTTGGAAGGATGAATTAGCATTGGATGGTTTCATGAAGAAGGGGCGGTCCCGGTCGGCCCCAGTCTATCTTTTTTTTTCCTCTCTATTCATATGCAAAGCCTGCCTGCATTCTGGGCTGTACATCTTCTATACCTACCTTTGTTTTATCCCAATTCACAGATGACGATGAGTATGGTTTTAAGTCTTGGCCCTGTCAAGATGGATATCTTCAAATGCAGTGCAGCACCCACCCAGCCACCCACCCTTCCACCCACGTGAGTTTCCACGGCAACTTTACCAATTCTCGAACGTTTGTTCTCATGATACATAAAAGCAGCAGCAACACGCACTTTCGATCGATATTCCACTCAAACGTATAACATAAGCTGATGTCATGTTTCAAAAAAAGGTTGCATCTTTGCTTCATTCGTAAATGAAATATTTCATTGCATTCAACTTCTCCTCTCTCCCTGGTATCCACACCCTCCTTCCTACCACGGCATCCAGCATCCAACCACATCCTTCATCCCGTTATGCCACATCTATGAGTTTTCCCACTGGCAACTGTAACGGACAACTTGAGCCATCAGTATGAAGTATTTCCATATTCACAACAACCCTTGCAATAGAGGAATGCACGTGACATTCTGAAATCTCCAAGGCTAACAAACACGTGTGCTACCTACCTTCACTCCCATCAGATGCTTCCCATCTTAATTGAAGATCCACTAGAGCTTTCTTATTTCATGCTTGATATTTAGTCTACAGAATCACCTACTCCAATCCGTTTGAAATGCGTTTTTCAGTCAAAAAATGGGTCAAACAGTATTGGTGTCACGTGATTTACATCACGTGATATAAGCATATCTTAAACATTTAAATAAAATTTATGCTAAGTTCCATCCTTATTAGCTCAGTTGGTAGAGCGTTCGGCTTTTAAGGAACCTCAATTTCGAGAAGTCGACCGAAATGTCCAGGGTTCGAGCCCCTGATAAGGAGCTTTATTTTTTTGATAAATGAATGGATAATAAAATAATGGTGCGATGCATCCATCTTCTTCAGTCTTTCCATCCTTATTTCTCTTCAAAAAAAGCAGATCTTGCACATGCGAGTTTAACTTACTTTTAACTCTCAAGCGATTCGTTCCTTGTAAACGTCCTCTTCGCCATCAGCTAGATTGACACACTGAGTAATCATACCTTCAGCCATGGTGTCATCTTTGGAGATTGATCAATACCTGATCCACCAAATCAGCAGAGTGTGTCCATTAGCAATCTACTACCAGCATCAAATTCAAGCATCCTTCCTAAGGGTCCCGCTATGGGTCTACCTCTCGATATACATTTTTGTCATTTTCTCCTCAGTTCATTTCATCAATAGGGTAACATTGGTCAAGCCTGACCATCCGATCAAGTTCAAAACACCAAAGGGAACCGCAGAATCACTACCTGATCTGATCGATAGGGCAGTTCCAGAGTTTAAGCATAATGCCTGGTCCATATTCAACCCATTCTTGATCAATGGTCATGCTCATACCATGTTTGCAGGCATTCGTCGTTTTAGATTCACGGACAAGTTATACTTCGGTAGAGAAATCTTGAGATTCACGGACGGCGGTTCTGGTTCTTTGGATAAGGTCATCCCATTCGAAGATTTCCAAAAGCCAACAGCTGCAAAGGACATTCCGATTGGTCAAAGGGCAACCATTGCAGAAAACACAAGGTATTTCACCAAGGAGGAACTGATAACGCTACCGTCCGATGATAATAGGCCCATCATTATAGCATTGCACGGTCTATCAGGATCATCCGCTGAATCATACGTTCGCTGTCTGTTCCATCAACTTCACCACAAGTATGGATTCGAATGCTACGTGTTAAACTCTAGAGGATGCGGTAACACAAAATTGACGACCCCTCAGCTGTTCAATGGGTACTGGACAGAGGACTTCCATGCAAGCTTACAGCATATATCCCAGCAGTACCCAAATAGACCGATCTATGCTGTGGGTTTCTCGTTGGGTGCATCCATATTGGCCAACTACTTGGGTCAGCATAAGGACAAATGTATACTCAAGATGGCATGTGTTCTTGCTAACCCTTGGGACTTGCTCCATTCTTCTGATATGTTTGAGACGGATTTCATCTCAAGCAATGTCTATTCTCCAGTGATGACGATTCCATTGAAGCAACTATTGAGAATCCACTATGAGGAAATGTCAAAAGATCCCCAATTCAAAATCATGTATGAAGAAGACCTACAAAAAGTGTACAAGTTGAAAGACTTTGACGATTATTTCACGTCAAAATTGTTTGGTTTCAACTGTGCTGCTGAATACTACCGTATTGGTTCTTCAATGCATCGTATCTTTGACATTCGAACACCAACGTTCATTCTTAACTCCAAGGATGATCCAGTCACTGGTGGAACAGACTCGGCCATTCCTTTCAAAGAGGTGACTTTACAACCGTACTTGACGATGGTGGCCACCTCTTTGGGTGGACACGTTGGTTGGTTCAACTGGAACAACACCAGATGGTATGCCGACCCATTGGCAAAGCTTTTGAAAGAGTTTCATGACTCATACGGAGGCAACAAAGAGATGCAGATTCTTGTTGGTGAGGAAAATCTACCTTCTAACCGTGCCAACATTATCGTAGATGAGAGATTGGTTGGTCCATTTTGAAAAGAGGCTGAGTGACTGGGAAGTATACAAGTTTTACATGCGCATTTAGTTAGACATCATTTTTATATACACGGTTTATAGAGACATGCAAGTTTGCAAACGTGGAATACCTAAAACGTTTGTCTATGGTAGAGCAATCTTGGTGCACCTGCCCTTCACTCAAGAACTTGCTTTGATCAAGCCGTGTTTTTTTTCCTTGGTTCGTAAGTTTCGGTTGAAATGGTTGAAGAATAGAAAGCTACAAACGAGAAAAATGACGATAAAGAATAATATTGATCAATGTCTAACGACACGAAAATGACTATATAGAATAGATAATAAATAGAACGAGATGATTAAAGGCGAACAATAATAATAAAAAATGAAAAAGAGAGAATCACAAAGCAGGACCGGCAGCTCTGACTTCTTTGGTACAGTTGGCAGAGTACTTCTCGAAATTTTCCATGAAGAGTTGAGCCAAGTTAGTCACTTCAGTGTTGAAATCAACAACACCTTCAGTCCAGTTCTTTGAAGGATTCAACAACGAGGATGGAACACCAGGACATGACTTTGGAATTTGCAAGCCAAATGTAGGATATGATTCAAACTCGACATCTGCCAATTCACCCGAATGGATGGCATCCAAGATGGCCCTGGTATACTTCAATGGACATCTCTTACCACCCTTAGCGGCAGATTGGCCGGTCCAACCAGTGTTCAATAACCATGCCGTAGCGTTATGCTCGGTCATCTTGTCGGATAACTGTTGAGCATACTTCATTGGATGTAACACCAAGAATGGTTGACCGAAACAAGCGGAAAAGGTGGCTTCTGGTTCGGTGACACCCATCTCAGTGCCAGCCATCTTTGAGGTATAACCAGAGATAAAGTGGTACATCACTTGAGAATTCGTCAACTTCGACACTGGAGGTAGCACACCTCTGGCATCACATGTCAATAGAATGATATTCTTTGGATGAGAATCAGCCAGGCATGGAATCTTGGCGGATGGAATGTATTCGATTGGGTAGGCACATCTTGTATTCTCCGTGATTTCAGAATCGTCATAATCGACCGATCTACTGACTGGATCATAAATGACGTTTTCCAAAACTGAACCGAATCTTATAGCGTTGAAGATTTCAGGTTCCTTTTCAGCACTTAGATCAAGACACTTTGCGTAACAACCACCTTCAATGTTGAAGACACCATGATCAGACCAACAGTGTTCATCATCTCCAATCAACTTTCTGTTTGGATCGGCACTCAATGTGGTCTTACCGGTACCGGACAAACCAAAGAACAAGGTAACATCACCATTTTCGATTCCTTGGTTAGCAGATGAATGCAAGGTTAAAACCTTGTGCTTGATTGGCATCAAGTAAAACATCACGGTAAAGATACCCTTCTTCATCTCACCTGCATATTCGGTACCCAAGATAACCATCTCCATCTCTTTAAAGTTGATCTCGACAGAGGTAGATGAGGTCATACCCTTGGTAAAGACATTAGCAGGGAATTGACCAGCGTTCCAAATGGTGAAATCAGGCTCGCCAAAATTTTGCAATTCTTCATCGGTTGGTTTAATCAACATGTTCTTCATGAACAAGGCATGGTATGCTCTAGCACAAACCACTCTAACCTTGATTCTGTACCTTGGATCCCAACCTGCAAAGGCATCAATAACGTAGGCCTTATCTCTTGTTCTCAAGTAGTCAATTGCTCTACTCTTTGAAATCTTCCAAGTTTGTTCGTCAACCTTCTTGTTGACTGGTCCCCACCAGATATCATCAGTTGAAGTTTCTTCATCAACAATTCTCTTATCCTTTGGAGATCTACCAGTCTTGGAACCCGAGTATGCAATCAAAGCACCTGAAGATGAGATGGTGGTACCCTTTTCAGCCAAGGCATCTTCGTATAGGATTGGGACTGAGGAGTTGTAGTGTATGGTAGCCTCTGGATTGAGGCCTAAGGTTGCAACAACCGAATCTCTAATCAGAAGTTTTTTCTGGATGGCAGCTTCCTTACTGATGGAGCTTTCGTATTCTCTATGTAGATCGACAGCTGTTGGTGCCATTATGGGTATGTGTTTGTGTGTGTGTGTGTGTTTGTGTGTTTGAATGCGATGGAAAATCAAATATGGTAATGACCTATAGATGATAAGCTGATTGAATGATCAAAGAACAGAAGTGTAAACTGAAACTGAAATTGAACTATTGCAGATGGATTGAAAAAAACTGGGGAAGATGGTGTACTTATATAGAAAGACAGAGAGAGTGAGACAGATACAGGTGATAGACCGGAGGTAAATAGGTGATGCTGGGGTGAAAAGGGGGGACAAATCTATTAAGGTTTTCTACTGAAGAACTCCATCATTCATCGGCAGCAGCAGAGATCCCCGGGCTCGGGGGAAATTTGAAGAAAGCATATGCATATATGACTGACTATACATGCACACGAGCTTCACCGGGGGGTTGTGGCCATCCCATATGGGCGAGGAGGGATTTGTTAGGCTTGCTGGTGTGATGAAAGTTTCTCCGGGACAACGGGGAAGGCAATCGCTTGAATAGGGTGTACGTAGTTGGCCGGGGAAAGTGCGGTGATGATATCGAGCGATGAGGCATATATACAGGAAAGGGGAGAGGGAATGGAGGCACTGCACTGCACTGCAGGGCGAACGTGCTTTTGTGTGCGTCCTTTCAGTTTGTTGTGGGGAAAAGTTGCTGTGCTGACGTGTGTGGTGTGCTACGGGGGGTGGGCAGCTTTGGAATGGGCAAACGGAACACGGGGTGAAATTCCATTCCCAGCAGGGGGTGCGTTTTCGGGGGTTTCATGGTATTGGTAACCTTATCAACGGTTTTTCCTCAAAGAGTCTGGAGAGAGAGAATGGGTGAGAAAGATGGTTGGTTCGTTGGTCGACTGTAAATGGGAAATGGTACTACTACTACTACTACTGACTGGCCGACAGCATAGTCAACGCTACGCAACCTTCAACAAAGTGATCACAATCAACAGTGTAAAAATGAGAGAGTTCCATTTTCTGCGTCATCTAAAGTGTTCTCTAAGAATTAACTGGCAAGCAGTAAAACTGACAGTTTCTCCGAAGGCTGGGTGAAAGACACCGAAAGAATGAGAAGATCTCCAGTTTTATTCATACACACAGGTGGTTATAAATTGATCAATGGATGTTCAGAGTTCAAAGGACTAGAAAGCTCATGATTGTCAAATGATACTTACAAGTAGCGACTGTATATTTTATCCAAACCTAAATCAATGAACATCAGACCCTTTTGTCACTCACCCGGATTCGGCATTGCAACATAGCTATCCATCCTTTCCTTCTTTCCTTCCATTAGGATGATGGATGATACGCCAAACGCTAGAAATGTAAATTACCAGAGGTAAAGAACAAAATAGATGGCATATAACAATTCCTAATTCCTTATTCATCAAAGGAAGATCCCGGGATGATGCTCCATCCCTCATCCCCCGTAGCTTCTCTTTCCCGAAACTTTACGAAAAAGTCGTGCATATACAAACACATACACAAGATTCAAGTCGTCTTAAAGAGATAGACATTTGGCCCGGCATACTCACACATATATACTAACAAAGCTCTTCTTTACCCCGGACTCTTTCCTTCATACTTTTGCAGCTGGTGTGTAGCCGGACATTTAAGACGCAACCCCATACTGCTATCGACTGACTGACTAGAACCTACTACTACTTTCTTTCTCCATCCAGTCTCATTCTAACTGTCAAAAAAGAAAGAAACCTAAGTATATATGGTGGTTCGGTGCTTTCTATCCAGCCACTTGGTAGATAAAAAACAATCCACACATCCACACAAACACATACACGTACATACACCCCACATTTTACAAATAGCCAACACCTAGAAGTGTGTAAGATTACGGATACTGCAAAACTGCGATGAGATGCCCCTTGTAGAATTATCGATTAAAGAGTGAAAGAGCGAGCATCAGTGTATAATTTCGGAGAACAAACTCATCATTCGGAGATGGGGTGAGTGAGGCGAAATCAAGAAGTCTTGTAGAATAAATATATACCTCAAATACCATGTGCAGACTAGAAGTCATATTTCAACATTAGTATACACTGCAGTTGCAAATATGACTAGCAATTTTATTAGAGTGTTACAACTTCTTTCATGAGTCCCATCAGCTGGAAAATGACCTCAAATTGATAGGCGAATATTGGAATTCGCTACAATTTTCAGTCCATTTCAAGCAATATTAACGAGCAAAGGTTCTTCCAACAACGCTATCCAAGCGTGTCCGATTAAACCTTGTCGATTGATCATCTGATGGCTGCAACAAGAGCCATCTTTTTCATAAATCGAATTGCATTCTTCAACATACTACAACGGTAGCAATAAAGGCCTTACATTATCCAGTGGTAGACTGGAGAACGATTGACTAGTCTATCAAGAATCTAAACATTTCGATGAGTTTTGGTTGTCTGTGAAACGAACACGAGCACTGCGCTAACGTATGTCAACTTACTTCATGTTGATTTAACTGTCATTGTTGAATCATCACTGAGCCATTGGATGGATTTGGATATGTGCCAGCTCTGGAGTACGAAAGATTAAGAAATTATAAATTGACACATTGCGTAGTTCAATTGTAGGCCTTACAGATGCATTTAGAAGAATGTTAAAGTGTGTGTTTTGGGATAACTGGCAGACGGGTGGTATGGTGCTGATGTCCACCAGCCGCAGTTTTTACCGTGTCTACTATTACTCTCAACCACTAGTTCCTATCGCGCTAGCGTTGAGCGTACATTGGTTCTCATGGAATTGATTGAATCTTGCTCATGATCACTAAGACTCTACGCACACACACTTGAAAGATTATTAGAGCCATAACGATCACATGTTAAATAGCACTTGATCATGCCATATCAACATCAAATTGGGCGGCATATAAAGACAGATGAAAAATCCTGTTGAGAGGATAATAATGGTGGATATGCATACTTGCTATCGTCCGCAATTACAGTCCTCTCTCGGTACAGCATTTTTGACTGATCTGACTTGGGTATATGTCAATGGATAGAGCATAACCACGTAAACAAAGAGTTCAAATTCACATTGAATATTTTTGGCACAGAGAAATCATTCAGTGACAATACAGTAGCTGAAAGAAAAAAACAAATTGATAAAAAATTTCAAACTCGATTCAAAACAGAAACTATGACTGTCCTGATTTGAATAAAAGTGAGATAAAAAAAACACACCAGAGGAAACTCCAAACCTTCAGGTAAAAATTGAATGGACAAAAAGTACACTAAAGTTGGAAAGCAATGTTCAATTGAGATCAAATGGCATCGCCATCCTTCGTCACAATCAGCATAACAGTGACAGATCAAAGAGACGATAACAGTAATAAAAGAAATAAAAACAGAAGAGGTTCAAATGAAGTCTGTATCAGCGTACGAAAACTAAAACAAAAATCACTCAACCTTTTCTTGAACCTTGTCCAATAGTTCACTTGCTGGACCTTCAGTAGAACCACCAACAAAAATGTACTTGTCGGACAATGGCTTCAAGACTTTACCGTAGACCAAAGCAGCACCGTTGTACTGTGGCAAAGCCAAGTATAGCAAAGCCAAGGTCTTGATCAAGAAATAACTTGGAATCCAGTATAGGATAGCCTTTGACCAAAACTCGACAATGCTCAAGGCGGAAAAGACGACCCAGTAAGTCAACAACTGGGTGTCATCCTTGGATGAGGATGTCTTTAGGGCCTTCAATGATAGGTAACCAGGAACGACAAAACCGGCAATGTTGGATAGTAGTTGACCAATACCTCCAAAGTTTAAGAAGACTAGCAATAGGTAGAAGGCACCACCAGCAAGAACAGCATAGGATCTTGGTAGTTTAGTCTTTGACTCAAATTGATCTAGAACCTTGTAGTCTTTGGTTTGCTATATGGACAAAAGGTTGAAGGGACAAATGTTAGTATACTCGACCAATTGAGTAGGCAAGAGTGCTTAGAAAAATTTCGAGAAGCAATATAAAGAGAACGCCTTCGCATCCATTTGCTAATTCCAATCAATACTTACACCATCGATATTGCTGAAGAATTGTTGAGCTTGAGTTTGAATCTTTGAAAAGTCCATTGTATTAGTAGAGTAATCAATTGAATTTAATTGGTTATTTGTGCAAGTGTGTTGGTTGAGCTCTGTTAAAGAGCAAGAATAGAAAGGCAAAGGATGATTCGTTTCAATTGGAAAGAACTACTTATACGTTCGCTATTGCTATGCGTTATACATCATACATGCTGACAGTCCCAACCGTCGGTGCCTAGACAGTGCACAATCTCGTGTGCGCAGGCGGGCTTGAGTGCGTGTGCCTTACTGTGCCTACTGTGCCTGTGTATAGAAGCAAGGTGAAATTTCAGGAGAGAGAAAAGGAAAACACCTCCTTCGCAACGAAACCCTCATGATTATATGCAACCACAGCAAATGAGGTGATTGAGCGTAACTGATCCAAACTGTATTACAATAAGTGATTAATTGTCCAAGTCAATCTTGGACATTGACTAGCTACATATACAGATACCCTGGAATCCACCATCAAGAGACAATCTAATATATTCTACTTGCTGTATTGGCCTGATGCAACACGCTCTATTAAAAGGTTCAAAATTCAAAAAAAAAAACGTAGAATAGATCAAGAAGAAATTGGTTTCTTTGGGTCACGCTAGAAAAATCATAGAGTTTGCCTAACACCAGCGAAGTCAAACTGTTTGGAGAAAGACTGACCATCAGCCTCGTACCCAAGCTTGACACGAATCTTAATCTTGCCACCAGGATTACCCGTAATATTGATTCCCAATGAGGAACGGTCTCCTCCTTCTAATGCATTCTTAGAAATAGGCGAAAGTTGCAGCTTTTGTTGTTTTGTAACTGCACATAGAACAGCAATGTTAGAAACCATACTTGAAGATGTGATATTCTTCACATCCACCTGCAGTGTTGCTTGTCCGTTACCAATTGAACCTGGTATGACATTGATCGTTAGGTATTCATCCTTGAAAGCCTCAATGGCAGCAGCCGATGTTACGGAAGAAGTCGTTGATAACGACGCTTGCACGTTAGGAGTGGATGGAGCATTGGCAAACAAATTCATAATATCCGCACTTTTGCTGTTCTTGGAAGCGACTGGTGTAGGTGTGTCAGAGATTGACGATGAACCAAATATGTCCGACAAGAGATCGAGTGTGATCTCCTTCTTTGCTATTTCATGCGGTTGGCCGTTGGTGGATTGGCCAGAGTTGGAATTGGAATTGGAAGCGTCGTTACTGTCATCACCTAGTAAGTCTAAAAGTAAGTTACCGGCATTAGCACCATTTGAAGATACAGACTTGCTCTTTGACCCCATTGTCGAAGATCTATTGACTAATGCAATACCTTCATGCATCTTGACTGGTGGTGGTGGCATCCTTTCGAGTAATCCACTCTTGACAGACATAGGCTGGCCAAAGATCTCACTGTATTCAATTGCTCTTATTTGAATCTCAAGATCATAGTCACTCTTGGAAGAATTGATTATCTTTCTCAAAGATTCAACATTTCTAGCCTCCTTGAACTTGGAAGATAACTTTAAAGCCGCTGTGAGTGCATATATTTTGATCTGGTTGGCCTGACTTGAATCTTCAAATGTCGAAACATTCAGGAATATTTGAAGAAGTTCGGTCAATGATGTTTCCGTGATAGTTTCCGTAGTCCTCTTGATCGTATCTTCGTAAGTGGCACCCAAAATCAAATTACCATATTCACCGATACACCAAGTTGTGATCAATGCTAAGCCATATTCGTTGTATGATAAACGTGCTGCCTTCACCAATTCGGTGGCCAAAAACCTTGTCAATTCCATGTCTGTGTTTTGCATCACCAAAGCCAAAATACTCGAAAGGATGTCACTTGAGAAGTAGTTACCGACTAGCTTCAACATCGAGACCAAAGTTTCAAAGTGCCATCTGAGATTTGGACTATATTTGTTGCATGCAATGGTCAACTGTGCAGTAATGTATGGTTTTAACTCAACATCAGAATTGAGCAAGAATGATAGTAGCTCTTTCGTAAGTACCCTCACATTTTGAGCATTCATGATGGTGAAGGTCAATTCCAAAGCCCTACGACGTATGGATATATCACCATCGTGTAAACATCCAACAATAGTCGCCCTGTGCCTCTGCACAGCCAAAGGTTCATAATTGAACACGTTCAAAAGAGTGTTCAAAGCAACGTATCTTGTATTGTTATCCTTTTGAGTCAACATTCTACTCAAGATGTTAATACCTAGAACTTTCAAAGAGGAATCGGAATTAATCATGAAAATCGTCTGTACCGTTTCGTACAAGACAGAATTTCCCGTGCTCTTATCGAACTTCGAACAGACTTGTGTGATTAGATCGTTCAACGGTTCCAAGTTTGGATTAGAATCATCATTTGCTAAAAGCAACCTCAAGGTGTGCAACAATGAAACGTGTAGGAACGGATCAGGAATACCCTTGACGTCATATTCAGGTGAATATCCAGTCGTGGTCAACAATCTAAGATGTGCAAGAAGTCTTGGGATCTGGATCTTGAGAGCCTCGTGGGAACTTTCGTCGTTGGTATAGATTGATCTCATGAGGTGTAAAGCACCTAAAACAACACCGTGCGACTTTTCATTCAATAGACCAGCAATTCTTGGTAAAAATATCTCTGATAAGTCCGGATCTTTGTCAATCAGTTTGGCGGCCACTATAGCTGCCTTTTTCCTCAAATATGGATTGTTGGCGCCCAGGATGTTGTCAACGTTGGTGTATAAATCTCTGGCTAACTCTGGGGATGCAATGTTACCCAAGGTTGCCAAGGCCAAACCAGCAACAAATTGGTTCGAACTTTTCATATCGTTGTCTAAGGAATTTGTCAACAAGGTCAAAACTTCCTGGTTTTCATCCAAAATCAACATTGTTGCGAGATATCCCAACCTTTTGCTAGCAAATGCGGGAGAAGCTAACAATTTCAAACATTCAACTTGACCGAAATAGGTAGGTTCTCCAAGGATATAAAGATAAAGCAACTTTGAAATGTTAACTCTTCTTGTCGAATCGTCCAAGTGGACATCTCTGAATGCTGTCCTGATCTTTGCACTCTCCTTTCTGATGGTTGCACGTTCGGAAGCGATTGTTTTGCTGTTTCTAACATTCTTGATGAAAGATTTCAACGACGAGCTCATGTTAATGATAAATTATAAGACTATTGAAGCTGTCTATCCCTCTCAAAATTGATCAGCTTTAAAGTAAGATTGGCCTGTGAAGTTACGTCGTTTCTTGTCAATCTTCAATTGGTGCTGAAAATCGAACAAAACGAGGGACAATCCTAAGTGTTCATTCAACACCGGGCATTGAGTGTATAAACGCTACACACACGTACACAATAGCCCAATGATTTACAAGGTTAATTATATGTACATTACGTAATGCTTTATGCAAACAATCTAGCACTGCCCAGTTTCTTGAACTCTTTAAAAGTGGTAGTGACTTATCCTTTTTTGAATCAACCTTAAGCACTGTTTGACATCTACATATACACATGAGTCCAAAAGAAAATCTAAGATAGGAAACGTTTTATTAATATTGATAAAAAAATGGGTTGTTTTTTCAGTTCAAAATACGAAGAAAGCCGTGCAATTATAATTTCTGCTTTACCACTTCGACAGCTCACTCACTCGCTAAAATTGTCTGCTGCAATAACATATAAAACAGCCCTCAGTGTCTTATAATAGGCAATGTTCCGTTCACTGATAACTTGATAATCAATCAACAGTTGTAGTATGCCTAGAACCAACATGATAGACACCATAGTGAATAGTATTGATCTCGCGACAACCCCAAAGGAATCCAAAAGCAAATTGGTAATGAGCGTCATCAAATAATGTTTCTTGAAATGGGAATTATTGGCGGGCTCCAAACTCACAATTTCTGGTTTAACTGAAACAATGTGGATGGAACCGGCCTTTGTTTCTTTAAGTGAGAAATCCTGATCGATATCACTCAAGATGTCACTGTAGTCTGTTTCGTCATGATGGCTAGAAGAAGTCACTGAGACTCTTCCTGGGAATGTTTCAAAGTCATCGTTGCCTTCAAACAGAACCTTAAATCTTCTTCCTAGCTGGTTGTCAAGCCAATATAAGAATCTACGTCTAGTTTTGATTCCTTTGATTATATCCTTGTTGGCTTCAATCCATTCAAGCTGAGCTTTATTGCTTGGGGCTGTGATCGAGCGAGCCATATCGAAAAACATTGGTTTTCTGTTTCTTCCTGTTCTGATTCCGACTAACTGTTTGAAGAAAATCAGGTCTTTCTGTGACCCTAAAAAGTCATAAAACTCCGGTGTGTTTGAGACTTCCAACTTTGGGAAGATCAATTTTTCATCTCCAGTGTTGCCTGAAATCATGTCATTCGTTTCGTGGGAGCGAATCTTGGAAAACATGATCAAATTGAGGATTTGTTCCATAAAGGACTTTTAAAACTTGGAGGAAACATTGAATTCTGTTCTTTGGCCTCTTTGATGGAAACGAATAGACCTTGCCAGCTATATAGTGAATTCTTGGTGGGAGAGATGGCTGGTTAGTTTAAATTGATTTGATGGATGAAGTTCTGATGTTCGTTCCTTCCTTCAATTTTAGGATACGTCATAAACTTCAGCTCAATCGATAAGCTCCCACGCTTCGTTGCTGAATTGCCTACCTCATTTTGGCAACAAGCCATGCTCATAATGACGCATCACAAACCAGGGAAACTCGCAACGCTTCTCATTATTAGGAGATCACACTATTTCGTGTTGGAAGTGTATAAAACGTGTACAACGACGTAGCATTGGTCTTACAACTTGACTGTGTGAATTGAACGATTCACGAAGGCGTTCAATAGCTAACCAAAAGAAAAGTGGCCACCATTTTTGGACAGCGATCGGAATTCTCATCTGAGCGCAGTATCGTTATTCACGTAAAGGCGATGATGAATGATGGTGACGTGACTCCTTTCCCAAAATGAACCGGATAGTTCTTTCAAAAATGGGGCTCTGTTTCAGCCAATTGTAGCTGTACGTAACCCATGGATAAATGTTTTCTTTGTGGACTGCAATTGAAAACTTTTAATGGAATGCTACATGCGGACACAATCAAGTGAAACTTTTCACTCATCCAGTCAGGCATGTTATTTCCTGCTTGATTTTACTCCTTACAAAAATCAACAATCAATGAGAAATGAGAAATGAACGTGTGGATCTTCTTGACTGAGCGAGAGGAGAGAGAGAGCAGGCTGAGCATTTATCTTCCTTCCTCTGCTCGTTCCTCAGGTAAGTTTGGCAGATATTATATATAGTTATATAGAATTATATAAAGAGTGGTCAGTATGGGTGAGTGGGAGCTATACTCACTCAACCGGTTAGAACAACAGGAAGGCACAGGCCATCATTCATATCCTAGGACTCGTGCAGGTGAAAAAGTATATATATATCACGGCGTGCATGCCAATTATACCCATGCATATTTAGTGACTCTCGCCGCATACCGTAAATGCGCCGCATGCTGCATTTGCCTTCTATTTTCTAATTATACTTTTACTACAGATAGACCAGTGCCGCACGCACAACAAAAATATGCATGGCAAATCAGGTACCAAATTGTTATGGTTTTATCCGCATGCACAAATCTATCTTTATCTCTTGCTCAGGTTTGGCTGGCCAACGTCGAAAGACTAAAAGTACCATGGACTTTACTGCAGCATTTTTGGGCACCCCCAAGAATTCCCGCTTTGAAAGTTGTGTGTAATCTTGAGTTTCCCGTCCGTTCCGTATGAAGCGGGAGACAAAAGTTGGAATGACAGGCAGTGAAACACAAATTACAAATCTCGTTTGGGGAGGATCTACGGAAGAAAAAGATAGACCTTGCTCTAAAATCCAGTTCATAGAATCGGGCACTTTAGTTTCGAAGCAAATTGAGCAGAAAGAATCGAATGTAGTATATATTATCGATCGATGGGACCGGGCTGCTGGAAAACACGTTGAATGTAGCAAGTATCGTAAATTTCTCTGGGATAAAACGAATGATATCACTAAAATCAGTGTTTTGCAAAGAGCGCCAGAGGCTCTTACATCATCCCAGCTTTGAATGAACCACGCTTCTTTGATGCACACACACACATGAATCAAGTAATACTTGGGGTAAAACTAATATTTGCCAAATGCCCACAATATTTCCTGCTCTATCTGCCTTAATAAGGCAGATATAGGCTGGAAAACAGACTGAATTTAAGTGAAAAAGGTTAGATCTACATATAATTTTGAATTTTACGTCCAGAGGTTTGGCGCGGTGCTGATATTTATACATCCCGGGAAGGTGTCCTCCCCTCACGCTCCCTGGTTAGAAGCTTCAATCCCCCACCAGGGCTAATTTTCATGCAGCAGTAGGTTTCACATCACATCACATTAAAGCTTGAAAGCCATATACACGTACTAAAATAGCCGCGATGCCGCTTAGATTCATGCCACAGAAAAGCTTAGCAGGAGGTGCACACGTGCATATGCTACCAGTCAGGAAAGACACTTTCAGTCCAGGTAGATGTTCCTAGCCAGTGAAAACAAATGTGTACCAAAAGAAGTGCCCATATTGACTACGGAGTCTATATATATATATAAGATTCTGCCTTGATTCTGTGTGTGACAGTGCTTCTTCACACACGGATTCTTTATGCAGCTGGCCTGTGAGCCAGGATCTGCCCATATTCGCTCAATCTAGCGAGCCGGGATATCACTCTGGGTTTAGAGAGGTTTATCAGCAGCAGCAACTTTTCATGCATGATATACGCGTATCGAGGAAATTCGAGGAAATTACCCCGTCAGTACGCAACAATAAAAGACCTGCTGGCTGGCTGGAGCGCCTCTCCAGTACAGAGCCCTGATGTGAGTGCAAGTGTGACACTACTCTGCGCGGCGAGCTTGCCCTGTTTCAATCGTTCGGTCGAGTGAGCTTGCTCGGCCGTCGGCTCTGTTTACCCCACTACAGACAGGCACGCGGGTCGCCAGAATGCTACACAGAAAGCCCTTTGAATCCAGACACCGGAGCGCCTACGTGAATAGTCATCCAACTTTCAGGAAGAAACAATTAGAGATAATGAAAAGTGGTTTGCTTGCGGGGGGACCCACTTGTTGAGCTTCGACTCGTTTGATCTCACGGCAAAGTTTGCTGCTCTGTGTCGGGGAGAACTGTCTTCTTATTAGACCTTCACGTATGTACGTAGTATTTCTCCAGGGCAAGTAGGGGTGTGCAGTGCCTGTTAATTGGTAGCAAGTAGAGCAACCTGTAGAAAGTCAAGTGCTGCGGCTCCATACAAAACGCCGTATTAATCATTAGTAAAAGTTCTTATTGGATGAAAAGCATGAGAAACAGGAAGAAAAAAAGGAATGATCAAGTAAATAGACAGATATCGTAAAGGGAGTCATAAAATATCAAGTTGCGAAAGAGAAAAAGATCAATCATCACAATTCAAAAGGGAGCAGCGCGATTAAAAACATACACAGATTGCGGAATTGCAAGCATCCAGCTCACAGCAACTGAAAGAAAGAAAAGAAAAAGAGCACACCACTGTACCCCTCTAATCTAATTGAATATCCCATAGGCAACAAGTTCATCCTTGGGAACACCACATCTCTTCAGTGATCTTTGGCCTCTCCAATGATTCACCAACTGATAAGGCCTGTTAAACTTCTTCCCACAACCCCAAGGTTTCCCAGCATGAGGACCATTCACAAGGATTCCATCACATGCATGCGTTTTTGAATGACGATGTTGTTCTCTGATATGTCTACGAAGGTAATCCTTCGATAAAAACGTTCCTTTATACTTGCAACCTGGAAAGTTACAACGGAAACGCATACGATCTGATGATGAAGATGGCGATAGTTCTTGTTCGATATTGGCATCGATGGAATCGGTATCTGAATCTGAATCGTGAGATTCCTCAGACTGTGAATCAGATAATGAATGAGTCTTGGAAGAATCCACGGGGATAGATGTTGTTCTTTTCGTGTTTCCAAATCCACCTATTCTGCTGCTCTTAGGTTCAACCGTTATTGATCTCTTGATTGAAGAATCCTTGAAACTTCTTCTTTCATTGTCATCTTCAGATGTAGTTACTGAAGATGTCCAGGATGTCAGTGGATTTCCTGTTGGATGATACTGAGGTATCAAATGCGGCTGAGGTGTATAGTGTGCATCTGGTGGTGTTGTGAAGTCTCTGAATTGAGGTGGGCCCGCCAAAGAGGATGCAGGTAGCACTGTTTGCTCTGGGTTATGAGAGTAGTTGTTGAAAGGGATAGGGATTTCTTGGGTATTATGTGGAAAATATGGTTGAGTGGAAGCCACTGGTTGTTGATAAGGTGAAACATAGTAGGGTGCTGAAGAATGAGGATACAAGGCATAGGTACCGTGTTTCGCTGGTTCGTGATGCTCCCTTCGAGAATCGCTATCGTATCGCTGTCCATATGACGATATTGAGGAGAGAGCAGCGCTTCCCGTTGATGAGTATGAGGATCTTGTAGATGAAACGGAGCGATCTGACCCTTCTGATGTTTTCTTCGTCATCAAGGGGACAGAAATGTTGGGATTTGGAAACACCTTGTAGTGGTCCAAACGCTTCTCAGCTGAATCGCGGAATTTGTAAAGATAGAATGGTTTGTTATCATCAGTGACATTGAGAATATTTCTCGTAGAGACATCATAAGGCTCTCTCGTTGGAGGACTATTCGTATTCAGCATGATTGATAGGTTCCAGATATGTCTATAATCTTCTTGAGAAAGAAAAATAGATAACTTGAAGAATAAAGTAAGGATTAATTGAAAAAAGTTGCTGTTGCTGTCGTCGTCGTTGCTTTGCTTACAAGTGAGTGTTTTATCAGTCCAAAATGAGAAACACTGTATCACGTTTCGTAATTATTCAAGGAGAGTGTCTACACGAGATCGATCGTCTTCAAAAAGCACTCCAAGAAGGGTTACGATTCTTTATATACATTTGATAACGATGATTAGATTGCAAAAAAAAGCCAAGCTGGCGTTGACTGCACTTGATGTGCGGCTGTAAAAATAAATGTGGTTCATGTGCGATGCTCCTGGACGCACATACATTTACAACGCATCAGGCCCCGCCGCTCTGCATACCGCGTGTTGCTTTTGAGGTTTAAATTTTCATTGTCCTCCTATATAAACTATGCATGCATAAAACAATCCAATATACAGCCACTCATTTAAAAAAGCTTAATTTGGCTTGTTCAACACTAGCAACTAACCTTTGAGGACAGCATGCATATATATATTTACATATCAAATCAAGTTTGCAATATGCCTGTACAATGTGTTGCGGCCAGTGCACCCCACCTGGTTGTCCTCTTCCTCTGTCTAGGTTTATTCAATCATATTATTGGGCAGTGCTTGCGTTAAAAAACCCTTTCCCAAAGACTGTGAGCCTGAAAAGTAACGTATCCTCCCGCTACCATTGCATCAAGCGGGGATTGTGTGGGTGCTCTTGGGTGCATTTGAATAATATCTCCTGGACCTGGGCCCTCCTGCTTCCAGTGTGTAGTAATTATCATACATTGTTGATCGGAATACGGAAAGAACAGTTTTTGACTTGAGGGCAGTAGTAGCATGTAGTAATGTGGCATTTGCTTTGAACCTAAAGGTTTAATCTCTACTTTTGCCATACCCACTAGCACTTGTGGTCACACGGGGAGAGACAGGTAGCTTTTCAATTACCTGGCAGCGTTAAAGCTCGAGTGGGACTTCCGATTGTTCCCGAAAAACTCGCCTAGTGGTAGGAAAGATTCCTGATATGTTTCCAACTCGTTTCACGGGAAAGAATACTTCTGCAATTTCACACCCGGATAGTTGTTGCTGCTATTAAAGAAGTTAACAGTTTTTTGTTCATCGAAAACTTCTACTGATACATGACGTAAACTGTTGCTCAATGGGGAGCAAATATGCATATAGGCGCAGCAGGGGAAGCATTACAGCAAATGATGCAAGTAGAAATTTTAAAATTGTCGAGGGAAGATCATGATATCATAGTGAGGATGTCATTCTCATTCGAATAAATAAAGAGACGGTGTCCAATTTCTGTTACTTCCCCTTTTGAATCAGGCACAAAGAACAGTGGACAGTCAGTACTGCTCCGCTGTCTGGTGTTGCTTCTTCCAACATTTCCGTCTTCCTCATTGCCGTTCTTCTGCCGTCTCACCAACAGATAGACAGCTTAAAATTGGGTTAGAGTGGAAGCAGTTGTACCACCCACCAACTTATTGTCGCCCATCATATTTCTAGCAAACTGAGTATTATTTCTCTTTTAATAGCTTGGATGTATTAGCGGGCATCCTGCTCGTTTGAGCCCGTGTCTTATCTGCTATGCATCCCTCGCTAACTTGCAACTGTCATGCACCATAAGCTAGTCATCTCGATACATACTTGTTCAAACAAAGTCATTTTCCCAGTGGTGCTTGCTGCTTCTTCTTGGGGCGTCAAGAGATCTCAAGGTCTTCATTTGCCTCCCGACCCTGTATCCTCTGCACTCGGGCTAAAGCTAGAGTTTTTGAAGGCAGAAGATTAAAACTCTGGCCTTCCCTGCTACATCAAAGGTCTCATCGAAGGAAATGAAGCGTCAACTCTAAGGAATCAAAGTAACTTCAATGCTAAATCTTTTCAAGATGTCGTCACGTTGAGGTCACTTTCCATTTACTTGGTTGTGCTGAAGAGCACACAAGCTTTGCAATAACCCCAAACTCATAATCTTGGAATCGAATGGACAGGGAGCCTAACTGACTTGTATTTAATACTTTAATTCAGGTGAGGCACAAAAACACTATTGGCTCTCGAAACTGAAAACACAGAAACCCTAAGTATGAACAACCTGGGGTGAGAAAGCAGAGCAACTTAGTTGTAGTAGATGTGGGGACTGCATGAACGGCCGTCAATAGTAATGCAGCAGCAATTATAAGGTTTAGCAGCTATTGGATTCATGCAGGCTGCTGCGCTGTCTGGTCGCCAGAGCATACCCAAAATGAGAAACAAAGCTATCATGATTAATGCTGACTTTTCACTCACACGAACGGTCCAAATCTAACTTTTTATTCTCCTTTTGTGTCTCAGTTAACCTCATGATGTACAGGGACACACACTAAAAGTTCAGTTCGACTGCTCATATTGTTCAGCCTTGCCATCGATGGACCAACCATTCATTATCTGCTAGTGTGAATCTTGCAGCAAATTTGCAAGCACACAATTCACATTTGTACGATCCGATTCGTAAGAGCCAACTTTCAGTCCTATGAGAAGAAGAATGAGAGGGGAGCTACAAGAATATGACAGCAGGGGTAGTTAAGAACGAGCGTCTTGCAAAACATGCAACACGGTTGTATTCTTTCGAAAGCTTTTTTAATTCAACTGGATTTGCACCACCGTACAACACTCTCGAATGGCTGATATCGTTCGTGAAAGCCGTAGAAGTGGGCTGCTGACACGTCAAGGGCCATTTGCTTTCTCTTGCGATTAGAAGAGTTAGTGATTTGGGTGTGGATGCCCTCTTTGTATAGTTCTCGGATAGTACGAGGGTGTGGTGGAATTGAATAACTGGAAGCAGTAATACGTTGGGGTGGTGAAGCTCTTTGAATCTAAATTACTCACGCCGTTCGCCAACCTAAAGATATCAGGCTCAGCGGCCGTCTCTTGGCAAATTGTAACAGGTTGGAACCTAACAGCTTTCACGTCATCTGGATCTTGATTCAGGCCACAAATGGCACCGAATTCACGATCAGAGAGCAAGATTGTGAACATAATAGTATTGTCTCAATAACAGTTCAAGTCATAATAACAGCGGATGTTGTTTCCACTTCGACATGGCTTTCCGGCAACAACAGTAGATTTCCATCTATTATTAACCTAGTTTCAAGGTTTTTCATTCAAGCACCGCCACGAATCGGTGAAACTTGAACCAATGGGTAAAATAATTAAAAGCAAAAAGAGCAGCGCTTTATTGCCTACGCGAAAGCATAGAAGCTGTACATGATGGAGTCAACGAATGGCTCCTCAGTAATACGACAAAGTTTATTTCTAGATCAGAGAGCTGTTCCAAAGAGTCACGATAAAAATGGCCTAGAACGCAAGTGTGCCCACATTATTCTTCAGTCAATTCATATATGAATTATGTATGACTGTTAAAGTGTCTGTGCAGCTGAATTTAGTGGTGTGGCGCGTCCGAAAGGCTCTTGTCTTTGTTTGGTTTCGCTTGTATATGAGCCACCAGCAAAGAGACAATAAAATCCCAAAGCCTAACTAGTCACCAATTGAAGATTGAATAGAGCCGTTGGTCAAAAGAGCTAGTGTTTGATCCAGATTCAAAGCCATACCGGTCAGCGGTAGAAGTATCTGTAGCGTAAATTGGGCGCATGCAGGTTGTACTAGCACAGGAGACCTCCGAGATATTCCCATGGAAGTGGAGTGTGTGTGGGGGTGTGGTAGAGAGGGAGGCTCATGAAATCACCACCCCCAAACTAGACGGAGGCTAGCTCGTTCTAGCTTACTAGCTGGAAAGGTTGCGTTGCTCAAGCTCTGTAAACAGTTAATAGACTTGAGACATACAAGCGGGTTTTTGTTTTTATCTATTGTTAGGTAATAATTTGACTATAGGTTTAATACTTGTTCAATGCTACCTTTGACATCTAATATCCGAGGTTCGTCTCAATGGACAATAATGACAAAAGCACAGAGCAGAGGCTTATTCATGCATGAATTATGCGTGGTCAAAGATGTTGTTGTCTGTGGTGAGAAGGACCTTTCTTGAATCAGTATATTGATTCTATAACTATAATCAGACAAGTTGAGACATACTTCTTCCCGATAATCTGGAGAACGTAGGTGGGGATTGTACCGAATGTGCAAATGTATTTGCAGCAGGCAAGCTAGTATGCGTTATATTGGAATCTTCCAGTTGATTCAGTCTCTTTGAATGCCCAATTTTTTCCCCGCCACTTTGATTCTGAATTGTCCCGTTAAGCTTGATTCAATCTATATCCAGTGTATAAATAAATGGTGACAACTGAACAATGCCGTTGATCCTAACTATTAAAAGGGTGGTTGAGGTTCCAACAGGGGGGGGG